>CAUZXS010001431.1:172500-188689 GCA_963585895.1 Sepioteuthis lessoniana | reverse complement strand
AACAATCATATCAAGAAACCAACCAACCAACCAACCATGCATTTTTGTATCAAACTTTTATGATAATAATGTTTTATACCACCCCCTTGTTTACTGACCCATAATTTCTTCTTCTCTTGACCATACTACGCTCTCTTATCTTCAGGACCTTACATCTATACCTCTTCTTTTTCCCGGCCAGGACCCACTACGGGCTGTTGCCTCACTGAGCGCCTGGCGACCAGTCTTCGTGACACCAGATCGAAGACTGATCCTTGTAAGACTACCTGTAATTGCTGTGAACCATTTTTATATAATTCTCTCTTCTACACTATGTTAACCATACGCAATATTGAACAGGATAAGGCCACCGTGGTTACCGATTGAAAACCTTAATGAATTCTAGTTATAATTAAAAATACTGGGGATGGTGTTGGTGTATTGGGAAAACTTATTGTAACTTTTTTCCTCGACAAGTTACTACAAATGCGAAAACTTAAAGAATTTTAATTATAATAAAGAATTCTAAGGAGGGTTTTCGTGTACCAGGAAGACGATGTCACTTTTTCTCTTGTCCAATCGACGAGTTGAAATCGTTGTGGAAACTCACAGAATAAAAACGCCATGAGAAGGCGTGCATCAGAAGGATTGAATAATTTGCATCAAAGAACGACTCGATTTTTATATACGAAGTCTAAGAGAAGATCGTTAACGCTCGTAGGGCTTTGGAAACCAGTAGGTTGGATAGCTCAGTCTGTTGGGGGAGTAGACTTTACAAACTGGATATCTGCAGAGGAGTAACAACTTCCGTCCCGGCCCGACGATGTCCTAGATATGATACTAAACAATTTGATGGCGAGGGTCTCGTAATGCTGAAGCTTTGGGGTTTGCGGTATAGCACTACTCACAGCTCCACTCTTGCTCGGAGATGTAGAACCTGATTGGGTCCTATTTATGGGCCAAATGAAACCGTTTGACATTTAAACATAGGGCAAACAAATGTCTTATGCTAAAAGGAATTGTTTGAAATAGAACTGTTTGACCATTTAACTATATGTAAACAAATGATGGAAGGTTGTTAGTAATACAGAGTAATAATTGGAACCATTTGACTTTTTAAATCATGCTAAATTGAATTGTTAGAAATAGAACTGTATGGTGATTTAACTGTGTGCAAAACATTTAACTGTGCAAAAAAGAACTCAGGCTCGTTTAAAAATGCTTTCAACAAAATGTTTTCATAAATCATATATATCTAATATATATATATATATATATATATATATATACAATGGTTGATATTCTATAAAACCCAACCAAACCAAATTATATATAATTAATATATTAATAAAGCAGATTTGGAATTCAATGACCTATATTGGTTGATATGCCATAAAACCAAACCAAACCAAACCAAACCAAATAATATATATCTGATATATACATATAAAGGTTATTTTGCATTCAATGGCCTATAATGATTGATATGTTATAAAACCAAACCAAACCAAATCTATGTGGTTGGACGAAAAGTATTTGTAAGCTTTGCTGATTGTATTGTCTGGGGTATCAAGAAACTTGGAAATGAAGAAAGACATTGACTATAACTTTAACGTTTTCAGATGCGACCGATATCGATAAATAGATTGTTTTTAAAAAGGTGAAAAAAGGGATATCTAACAGATGTATTTTTCCACACTGACTTAACAGACCATTAAGAACTTTGTTCAAGTTTTCTCATGTTTTCAAAAGAAGTCTAAAGAGCAATAAAATCATAATGGTTTTTTTACCACTCCCTTGTCTAAGGTTACATTTTTTCAAAATAATATTTAACACGTTAATCAAAAAATTCCTAAAATAAAATATTTTAATACATTAATTCTTAGATTCAGTTATTGTAGAGTTTATAGCGGGTAAATAAAATTTTTAATTAGAACAATGTCTTATACAGCTGATAACAAAAGATGAATGAAGGAATTATAACACTTTTCTTTATAAAGATATATTTATATTTCCCGCAATTTTATTTCTTGAAAGGGTTAATACTTCTGTAGTTTGAGAGAAAGAGACAGGGAGACGAAGACACAAGGAGAACTTGAATGACTAGGACCCGATTATACTGAACCATAACTTCTTCTCTTGACCATACCACGCTCTGTTATCTTCAGGACCTTGCATCTTTACTTTTTGTCCTTCCTGGCCAGGGGTCACTGCGATCCGTTGCCTCACCAAGCGCCTGGCGGCCAGTCTTCGTGACTGACCGAATCTGGATACAAAACTCCAGTTCGAAGACTGACCCTTGCAAGACTCACTGAATCTGCTGTGAGCCATTTATATATAATTTCAAAACGCCCTCGTATTCCGGTTGTCTCCCACGAGACGTGCTTCCGCTTATTTACCCAGGTTTGTCCTGCAATCACATTGTTTACACAGCAGGTATATCCGGCTCTATCAAAGGTCAATATACAACAAATATAGCAGGACATATAGCGTAAGGAATATAGGTGTTTGGAGTAGTAGTACCTGTTAGGGTCCCTTCTGTGCCTTAAACAGATCTGTTTAAACATCATTTATGTTTCATAAGAACGCTTGAACCTGTAGGAAGTAGCGTCTCATCAACCGAAAAAGACATCGACACACGACTGACGAAGGCATGGACAGCTATCGATAGGCTCTCGATCATATGGAAGTCAGACCTAACTGATAAAATTAAACGCAGTTTCTTCCAGGCAGCGGTTGTGTCGATACTGCTATATGGATGCACCACATGGACGCTAACGAAGCGGCTGGAGAGGAAACTAGACGGAAATTACACAAGAATGTTGAGAGCAGTATTAAACAAGTCCTGGCGACAACACCCCACGAGACTCCAACTATACGGACACTTGCCCCCCATCACGAAAACTATACAAGTCAGACGAACCAGACACGCGGGACACTGCTGGAGAAGCAAGGACGAGCTCATAAGCGATGTACTCCTGTGGACCCCCACATATGGATGTGCAAAAGTAGGACGACCAGCACGAACTTACATACAGCAACTATGTGAGGACACAGGATGTAACCCTGAAGACCTGCCGGAGGCGATGAATGATAGGGAGAAATGGCGAGAGAGGGTCAGGGATATCCGCGCTGGCGGCGCGACATGATGATGATGATGATTAAAGATATAATTGTCTTCAACTAATTATTATTATTATCATCATTAGATATTAAGCCATATAACCTTGTGAGATTAAATAACAATCATTAAAAGTAATTAATTAAAAATATATAATTATTCATGTTTAATAGGAATACTTGAAATTATACAACAATGTGCAAATTATTTGTATTAGATAGGAATACTTGCAACCATATAACTTATTTGACTATTTGATATCATATAGCAGTGTATAAATATTCTCTTATGAAACTCAAAAAAAAGAAAATATAAATACAAATGTCAATATAGAACGAACACATTTCCATAAACTTTTGGCACAAAATGATCCTAGACCGGATAACATGCCATTAAAATCAATCGATTCGATATTTATCGTCCCTTTTTATTACTAAAAGCCTTAATCCAGGGCCCTAACATTTATTTTAAATATAACTTACTCAAATACAAGAACCTGATTTGAGATATACTGATTAAAACGTTTCATTTTCTTAAAACTAAGTTATCATATTTCAATTCCTTACAATTATCTGAGATTAAATATGTACGCGGAAAGAAAAAAGATATATGCATCAAGGTCAATGAACCCAGTCTGCCCTACAATTTATCCAGGTTGATTTATGCCTTTCCCAAAGTTATTTGCATGCTGTGAAATGCAAACTGCTTCGTGTAGGATTTGAACACGAGTTGTCGTGTCCATTTCCAATGCTAATATCCATTACACTTCGACCGTTATCTGGGATTAAAAAATTGATACAGTGCCGTCATTGTTCGCTTCTTTAGCATTTCAATTTAGAAATTAGCAAAGTTAATCCACGATAAGTCCGACACAATGGATTGCAAATGAAACACACGGATTTAATATAAAAGCAGTGCATGACGGGATATTTTTTTGCATCAAGATGAGTACATAATAATCGATTTCATTCTCGGGGAATGGCATTTTCATTATCTTCCTCCCAACTTCCACAAAAAAAAAAAGAATAAAAAAATTGTCATTTTTTTTTCTCCCTCTTAACAAAACCACAAATCATTTTTTTATTTGCTTTAACCCTTTAGGATTGAAATAATGATTGCCTCTGCAAGAAATTGCTTGGCTTTCTATCTTTAGGGCTAATCGGGAAGTACTCTTTTCCAGATGCTTTTTTTTATGATTGGGTTCTTTATTTAATGGTATATCAATCTTCGTGGGATATTTAATGTCAAACCCATCGTCGCAGAAAAACAGCAGTGATGATATTTATTTTATGAAGCCTCCCCATATTCCTATTGTGGAAATAAAGGGGAATTAGTCCGAAAGTGAACGACTGGAGTTCGAACTCACGGACTACAATGACACAGACCAGCACATTAGCCACTACAATACTACGTGCCGACTGTGGGGAAAAGGGTTGGATATGCAATGTAATTCCTATTGAGGTTGGTTGTCGTGATTTTCTACGAAACTCAGTCATTTCGTTTCTTTCAAAAATAGGAATCACTAGCCGCAGTTTGAAAGATGCCTCAAATCGTCTTCAGATCGCGGTGCAATATGCATCGAGTTGGATTTGGTCGAAAGCGGGAAAGTTTTCAGCATGAAGGTAATACACGCGGAATCACCATTCCCGTGTGATTACGTAAGAAACGGTTACTGTAAACGCATAACATCAATGTCCGAAAGTAAAAGCGTTTTTTTTTAAAAATCGCAAACTGTGCTCTAAAAATTAAGATTAACGTCCAATGTAGCCTCTGCTCTTAATTCATCAGGCGTATATATATATATATATATATATATATATATAATACTGTTAATACCCTGTCCAGTGGCAAAAGCTGCTTGGTAGCGCCAGGAGTAGAGCGTACCACCTTGAGCTACCGAAACTGTGTTATCACCCCTATTTGGCGGCTGATGAGGACAGGGTATCATGCTTTCACACGTTGTATGATGAAAAAAAACGTTCCTTCAGTTTTATTCTGCGGTCAGCCGGGACAGAAAAGTCCACATCATTATTATTATTATTATTATTATTATTATTGTTGTTGTTGTTGTTGATTAAATTCTTATGGCCCAGTCGGCTCGGGCTGCAGAATACACTAACTGCAGATCTGCAGAGGGGTAAAACTCCTCCAACGACTGTCCTGGATATGACACTAAAGATTCTGATGGTGAGGCTTCATTAATGCTAGAGCTTTGGGGAAGGAAGTGTATTAAATAGCTTGAAATAGCAATGTTTTTCGACAATTAATCTGTGCACTCAATGCTAAAGTGAATTTTTGAAATAGAACAGATTATTCGTAGAAAAATTTGATTCTGAGTTTCCAGTAATGCTAGAGCGTTGGGGATTGCAGAATACCCTTTCATTGCCATCTTTTTCAGGCTCACTCTGTCCTGGAGTTGTGGCACCTGATAGAGTCTTATCTGTGGGTCAAATAGAACTAAACAGTGTACTTATGCTAAACTGAATTGTTTGAAGTAAAAACTGTGTGGTATAGCGGTTTAAGTAATGAAGGACAACACTTCCTTGTAAGAATATACACGTCTTTTTATTTTTCGAAAGGAGTTGAAACTTCTGTGGTTTGTGGGACAGACTGACGGGGAGGGGGAGACGAGACAGATTGCCATATTGACCCATATCTTCTTCTCTTGACCATAGCATGCTGTGTTATCTTCAAGACTCACTTAGGACTTCCTCTGCCACTCGGCCAAGGTTGCTCAACTGAAAACCTGGTACGGGCCACAGGCCCCAGCGGGCGTGCTCTCATTAACTGCAAACTGGCTCTCACTCTGGACTTCACTGACTTCAACTCTCTTTACAGGAGACCGCCGAACTGGAGGCAGAAGCCTTCGGTAGAGTGGTCTCACTGACTGCCAAATGGTTCTCACTCTGGCCTTCACAGACACCAACTCTTCCAACTGCCGCGGGCATCTGCATATATTATTCTATAACACCCACTTACTTCCAATTACATCACATGATCTTCTTCCGCTTAGTTACACAGGTGTGTCTTTGATTAACGGCTCGGTCATGGGTCAATATGTAACAACTATTTTTATATCTACCTGAATGTATATGAATGGCTGATGTTTAATTGAATTGTTAGTGATACGTAGCAATACTTGCGACCCTTTAACTTTGTTTACTTAACGGAATAGCTTGAAATTCAAACGGTGTACAGATGATGAACCTAATTGTTTGAAATAGAACTATTTACATGTATTAGTCTAGTGGATAGAGTGTTCGCCAATGGTCCGGGAGACTGGGGTTCAATCCCAGGTTGAGACATACCAAAGTCTTAAAAAATGGTACCTGATACATCCTTGCTTAACACTCATCATTATAAGGAACTATCAAGGATAAAGTGGAGCAATCCAGGGAAGGAGTAGCGCCCTCTCCTATTTTTTGGTGTTCTAGCTACTGAAAAGGGAGCCTTCGGGTCGCCAACTTTACTTTTATATGTATAAAAATGTATTTGGAATTAAATAACCGACAATGGTTGATATGCCATAAAGACCAACCAACAAATTGAATTCTTACAAGTCTTTTTTTTAAACCATTGCTAGTCGGTGCTTTTTCACCAGAGTATGAATGACAGTGAGTCGCCTCGGGTTTTCGTGCTATTTTGAAAAAAATCTCGGAAGCAATACTCCACAAAAAGGAGTTGCTTGGACACTTACCTCCCATCTGAAACAATTATTTAAGACGAACAAGACATGCTGGAAATTTTTACTAAGCTTTTTGCTCAGATGTGGTACAAGGCCATATGAAAGGGGCACCCAATGAGACTCGAACTCACTCGAGTAGGTTTGCTAGTCGAGCTTGCTAACCATTACACCATCAGAGGCGCCCGACGAACAAGACATGCTGGACACTGATGGAGAAGTATAGGCGATTTGATAAGTGACGATCTTCTATGGAACACTAAACATGGACGTGCTAGTGTTGGCTGACCAATATGAACTTATTTACATCAGCTCTTTGCGTAGACTAGACGGAGTTTGGATAAGCTGTCGGTAGCGATTTATGATAGGGACGGGTGGAAAGAGAGTGTTAGGGAAATCCAAGTGGTTTTCCCGATTTAATGAAGATGATGATGATGATGATTGACTTATGAAATTATAATGACAGATGAAGGCACTCATTTACCAGGTAAATTTCAGAATATCAGAATTTGCTTCCAAAAACTGGAAATTATTGAAGTAATCTCCTTCGGCTAAAATGCACTTGTTGTACCGTTCCAACAAGTTCTGGAAGGTCCCATGGAAGTCCTCTTGTGTGAACATGTCAATGACCTTCGTCACAGCCTCTTTCCTCTCCTTAACTGTCTCATAACGACAGCCTCTGAGCTTAGGGAATAACCAAAAGTCACATGGAGCAAAGTCTGGACTATAGAGAGAGTGAGGAACTGTCTTGATGCTCATCTTGGTCAAATAGTCTGTGACAAGGATGGAGTTGTGCACTGGTGCATTGTTTGCGTAGGAAAGCCACTAACCCGATTTGAAGAGTGCTGGCCTCTTCCGTCGGAATCTCTTCCTGAACTCCCTTAAAACCTCAACATAGTAACCCTAACTCTAACCGTTTGGCCAATCAACTCGGGTGTATTGACTTCCTTACTCCTCCCACGTCTCTTATCCTTCCTCACAGACTCCCTGCCTTCCTTGAATCTCTTATGCCACTCAAAAAACTGATGTCTGATTCACGTAAGATGCTCCAAAAGCAGTCTGAAGTATTCCATACGTTTTTGTGGCATTTTTTCCAAGTTTAAAACAGAGTTTTATTGCATATCGTTTTTCTAAAGTGTCCTCACGTCCAGATTGCATTTTTGAAATTCACGAGCTGTGACAATCAAGCTTTAGTAGTGTGCATTCCAATTCCTGTTGTAGCTGTTCATTTGAACCTGAAGTCATAAAAATTTGTCAGCTATCTCGTAATATATATAGCAATAACATACTGAATTTTCAAGATTCTGCGACAATTTTAAATGCATGTACATAAAAATTTGGAAACTTATTGAAGGCACCCCGTAAATGAAGAAAACGGACGATGATTCGGAATATACTGTGTTTCAAACAAATCCGAATAGAGTTCACTATAATTTATTGAGAAACTATTTGAAGAGTGCAGAAAAATGAAAATAATTCATATCAGGGTCACCAACCATTGCCCTACTACCAATATTCAACCCACTAAGTTATTTTCCTGTTTTGCTATTCTTTATAATTGTCATGTTTCTATTTAGTTTCTAATTATATCGATAGTAAAAGAAAAGAAATAATCAAAATCATTATTCTTATTCATTTATTTAAATTTTATTCGTTTATAAAACTTTTTTTTCATAATTCCGCGAAAATATGTAAAATATATTATGTAACCTTAATATAAAATAAAGAAAAAAAAAACTTTAAAGACTACTGATTTATATCAACCAAAGAAAGCTTAATGAAATTCTAGAAAGCCAAAAAAAATAAAATAAAAATAATAATATCTATTGAAATTAGTCGCCACGATATCGTTGTGATCTTGAATAAATCAAATGATAATTTTACAAATAAACTGAATTTTGCCAAAACAAGGAAACATTTTTTTAATTCAATAACTTTTAAATTTTGATTCTGGTTGAGAAAGATTCAGCCAGGCTTAGTTTAAGGACAATTTCAAGGAGCGCTTATGTAAATAGTTTGGTCTGTTTGATTTTATATTGTAGGTTATTTAATGCAAAATTCATTTTTTTCTATATATAAGTAGTTCTATTTCAAATAATACTGTTTAGCATCAGTACACAGTTTGATTATAAAAACAGTTCTGGAAATGTCCTCGTGGTGTAATCGTTAAAGCAATGGACAGCAGAATCGTAGTAAGCGAGTTCGAACTCCAGTCGCGCTATTACGTTCACATTCGGACAAAGACCCTTGGGAAAGGTATGAACCCTCTTATCCCCACAACTATGGGTTAAATAATGTCACTATCGTTCTTCTAGAAAGATGAATTTGGCATTAAATAATCTACAAAGGTTTATATGGCATTAAACAAAGAAACCGAAACTGAACCAAAACAGTTCTATTTCAAGCAATTCAGTTTAGCATAATACAGTTTAGTTCTATCTGACCCATAGATATGATGTAACTCATTAAGCCAACGAATGTTTTATAAGAATAACTTCCGAAAAATAACCCTATCCTTGTGAATCAGTTACATCTATCTATATGTCGAATTCTTTATATATATATATATATATATATATATATATATATAAGTAAATATGGAAATTATATCAGACCAACGGTATAAACTAGTAGAAACAATAAAATATTCTAAATAGTTGAATTTATTATAAAACTCACCGTTAAACATTTTGATTTTGATGAACTTGTTCAGGACTTCAAAATCTGGAAAAATGTTATTCAAACAGCAAAAGATATTTGTTGTCATAACAGGAGAAAATAAAGTGTCTCTAAAGATATATATATATATATATATATATATATATATATATATATATATATATATATATTACAATTAAATGGAGACTCAAACTCGGTTAAGCCGTCATAATAAATTTATTTCGGCGGAGAATATTGTTGGTATATTCTCCGTCTCGACAGATGACTCTTAACCGCATATATATATATATATATATATATATACAAACTTTCTTGACTCCTGTTATTTTAACATACACCCATTGTTGTTTGAACAACAGTTTTCCTTATTTTAACTCATTAAGGAGGTTATTAAAATCGAAACTTTTAACGTTGACTTTCATAGTATATTATTAAACTGGGATTTTTTTTTTGTTTTTTTCAAATTTCTTCATATATGTACTGATAAGAAATAAAAGAGAAAATATATGAGTCTTTGTATATCTGTCTTTCTATCTATGAAGTGTGGCCAAAAATAACCTTACCTTATAAAACAGCGTGGTATCGTAATATTTTATTTGTTTTTCGCTGGTTTGTAGAGTCCTTAACTTGTAGTGGAAAGAAAAAAAAATGAATATAAAAAAATACAGAAACTCCTAAACTCCCCTGAAAAAGGGTGACCCATGCGCAAAAAAAAGCAACTATCTCGACAAAAGAAAGAAATCCGCTCTCTATCAGCAGTGACCGGCAAAGTGACAACATTTCCTCGCTGCTAGTGAAAGGACCCAACGCGTCCGACATAAGGCGACACACTGTTTAATCTTTCCTCTAGCAGCCGTCTCTTTTACCAACGACCCACGGATAAAAAACACCAAATAATGGACTCATCAAAATCACAATCAATGCACCATATAATGGACTTAACAACTACAAAAAAAATGATGGACATATCTGACCAAAAGTGACTAACACATTTTTAACGACTTAAACACCAAATTTTGGAGGTATATACCCGGAAATAACTAACACAATTTACTACCTTGCCTGGGAGGCGCAGCCATTTCATTTGGATTCAGGAATAATTTTCTCGCCCATTGAATGGTTGTGAAACCGAGAAATAAAGTCAAAATATAAAAGCTATCTTGTCCTCCTATCTTCTTTCCCTGTCTTTTTTCCATATAATTCTTTACAGCCTTCATATCTAAGAAGTTAAACCAGCAAAATAACATGGAGTAAGTATATAGTAACCCAAAATGGAGTCAAAGAGCAAATAACAGCAAAAATTACCTTTAACGACTTAAACACCAAATTTTGGAGATATATACCCGGAAATAATAAGTCAGCATAGAAAGAAATTGTGTCTCTCTCTCCTCATGTCGAAAAACCTTAAACTCAAAAAAGGTAATAAAAAGTTTTGTACCTGAACCAAAAAAGAGAGTCGTCAAGTGTTTCGAGTGTTTTCGGATTCCTATGAATATATGTTTATGAACATTTGTGAACGTTTTACGTATCTGCATGACTATGTCTATTTCACATATTCATATCTTGGTCGTATATTTTTGGACGTGGATATGCTACATCTATACGATTCTATTAAAAAAAAAATATTTAGAAACTCGTAAACTCCCCTGACCTGAAAAAGGGCGACCAATGTGCAAAAAAATCAACCATCCAGACAAAAGAAAGAAATCAGCTCCTTTTCAGCAATGACTGGCAAAGTGACAACATTTCTTCGCTGCTGGTGAAAGGACCCAACGCGTCAGTCATAAGGCGGCACACTGTTTAACCTTTCCTCTAGCAGCCGTCTCTTTTACCAACGACCCACGTATAAAAACACCAAATAATGGACTCATCAAAATCACAATTCATGCACCATATAATGGTCAACAACTACAAAAAAAAACACCAAAAAGCAAATGATGGACATATCTGACCAAAAGTGACTAACATATTTTTAACGACGTAAACACCAAATTTTGGATATATATATCCGGAAATAACTAACACATTTTACTACCTTGCCTGGGAGACACAGCCATTTCATTTGGATTCAGGAATAATTTTCTCACCCACTGAATGGTTGTGAAACCGAGGAATAAAGTCAAAATATAAAAGCTATCTTGGCCTCCTATCTTTTTTCCCTGTCTTCTTTCCATATAATTCCCTTTTACCAACGACCCACGGATAAAAACACCAAATAATGGAGTCATAAAATCACAACTAATGCACCATATAATGGAAAACAACTACAAACCCCCCAAAAACGAATGATGGACATATCTGACCAAAAGTGACTAACACATTCTTATACAACGCGCACATTGAGAGAGGCGCTTAAAGAGAAGGCCTTCAGCCAAATTTTGATGAGGTGTGCCTGCGTCGCAGGACCAAAGGCCTAACCTTGAGCACGGATGAAGCAAGGTCAGTACCGTGCAGATTCGAAAGACTACAATGGTGTCAAAACTCGAGACAAGAGATCAAGAACGACTGAACGCTATGAAAGGCACACATGGCATTCAAGGAAAGAGGGGATGTGAATGAACGAATAGAAAAGATACTCTCTCTGTCTCTGTCACTCTCTCTCTCTCTCTCTCTCTCTCTCTCTCTCTCTCTCTCTCTCTCTCTCTCTCTCGCATTGGTGCTGGTGACGAAAACATGCTGAGTGCCTAGTCGGCTGGGGCTGTAGAATACACAAACTGCTTCTCTGCAAAAGAGTAAGACCCCCCCCACTCCAACAAGTATCCTGGATATGACACTAAACAATCTGACGGTGAGGCTTCAGTAATGATTTATACAGCAGCCGAAACGTTGTGATACAAATACAACAGTAAAGATGAGGACAACAGTCCGAAAAATAACACAAAAAATGTTATGCATCAAGTCTCATCTCAAAAATTCAAACAGAGAATTTGATCTGTATTTCGATATTGGATTTATATTAAGTATGTTCATTTCAATGTCATTTCTTAAATGCTGATTTAAGAAAATAGTAAAAGGAAGACGCCCAACAATTCATAATAAATAAATAATTATATGCATTTGTAAGGGGATTTTGAAATTAGTAAAGAAGTTGATATATTCCATAATGTACTTAAACTAATTAGAGACGATTCCTGGGATAGTGGTTAACATGCTAAACGGCAATACAATTGTAAACGTGTTCGATCCCCAGTACTGCGTTTACGTTCATTTTTGACTCCATACACTCAAGAAAGGTATAAACTTATTTATATTTACCAACCCCTCCGCTCGGGTAGGATATGAAACAAGGTCAATTTTTAAGCGGAGTTTAACAGATTTGAATTCAGAGTTTTCTTTCTCCTAGACTAGTTGCCTCATCAAGGCTGAAGAACCTAGTCTGTCCCACTATTTACCCATAGCTGGAGGGAGTATAATTGGATTCATACCTTTCCCAAGGGTATTAGTGCTATGTGAAATGCAATCAGTCTCGTCCAGGATTTGAACTCGTATCGCCGTGTCCATTTCCTACGACGATAACGATTACACCACGGGCACCTCCATTAAAAGGTATAAACTTACCCATCCCCCAGCTATAGCTTAAAAAGTACCACTACAATAGCTTTAATACTATAGCTTTAATAGTAAATAACCCAAGAACGTTGGTTGGTTGGGTTTTATGGTATCTCGACCATTGGAGGTTATTTAATGCCGAATCTATAATTATACAAATAAACAGTTCTATTTTAAACAACTCTGTTAAGCATAAGTACACAATTCAATTGTCAAAACATTTCTATTTCAAGCTATTCCGTTTTGTCAAGAGGTTCTTATTTTAAAAAATTCAGTTTACTATTAGTATAGTTTTTGTTTACTCACAGTTAAGTATCAAAACTGTTCTACAAACAATTCAGGTTACTAGAAGTATAGTTATTGTTCAAACACACTTAAATGTCGAAACAGTTCTATTTCCAATAATTCAGAGAAGTATTTTTTTTATTTATTGCGGACTTTTTTTCCCCGCAATAAATAAAAAAATTAATTCTCCGATTGAGAAGCCTCATCTCAAAATGATTCCAATTAAAGACAATTTTCAAATTCGGTACGGACCCGACTATGGAAGACCAGATAAAGAGAACAAATAATTGGATTTATAAGACAAAAAATTCAACTTTGATCGCCCTTCGGGGCCCATGGCGCGGTGGATAGAGGCGTTATGTCTCTTCGGTTCCAGGTGAGCATTGTCAGAAGATAGCCGTTTCAATTCCTACCCAAAAACGTGGTGCGATAGACAACAACTATGGAAGGCAGTAATTACTGAGAATACGGTTACAAGACTCAGCATTCTTATCCGAGGTCGCGGTTCATCACCTGAAGAAGACCAGAGGTGAAATTTGGCCGAAACGTAGTGAAGAAGAAACAACACAAAAACTACCAAGATGAGGACAAAAAAAAAAGCCGTAATAAATAGAAAAATAATTCTCGGATTAATAAGCCTCATCTCCAAATGATTTCAGAATGATTTTTTAGCATAAATACGCAGCTCAAACACAAAAACAGTCCCATCTCAGCCACCACAATATAGTTCTATTTGACCCACACGTTAGACCCTATCAGGAGCTACATCTCCGGGCCCGAGTGGATTTGGGAACGATGGCAATGAAGGAGTATTTAACATTCCCCAAAGCTCCAGTATTCCTGGAAACTTACTATCAGATTTTTATTTAAATAATGCGTTCTATTTCAAGCAATTCTGTTTAACATGAGCACACAGTTTAATTGTCAAAAAACATTTCTATTTCAAGCTATTTAGTCCAGTCGAACAGTTCTAATTAAAAAAATTCATTTTAGGATAAGAACATATTTTTGTTAAATGTCAAAAGCAGTTCACTTTCAAACAATTCAATTTAGCATAAGTACGTAGTTTCGATGTCTAACCACTTCTATTTCGAGCAACTGAGTTTAGAATAAGTACGCAGTTTAGTTCTATTTGACCAATAGATAGGGCCCTATCAGGTGCTACTGCTCTGGGCTAGAGTGGACATCGGAGCGATGGCAATGAAGGGGTACTCCACATTTCTGAAAGCTTCAGCATTACTGAAATCTCACTATCAGATTGTTTAGTGTCATATCTTGGACCCTCGTTTGGGTCTTTTCCCTCTGCTGAGATACAGTCACTGTATTCTACTGGGCCACAGTAGGTGAATCTTATCTCTCTGCAGAGATGCAGTTGGTGTATTCTATAGCCCCAGCAGACCGGGCCAGACACTCGGTAGAAGAGTGTTAACACTCCACAGAGATGCATTGCGTGTATTCTACAGCGTCAGCAGACTGGGTCAGACACTCGTTGGGTGAGTCTTAACTTTCTGCAGGGATGCGGTCGGTCTATTCTACAGTTCCAGTCGGCTGGGCAAGATATCACGAATAGTACCAGCGTTTCAAATGAGGAAAATTGCTTACTATGATTATCCGACATAGGAATAAATTTCTCTATTAACTAGTGGAAATTGTGGAATTTTTCGCCTAGTTTAGCGGAAGTTTGAGAACAGGAAGGAATCCAGAAGAATATATGTATATCAAGCAGTTTTAAGAAGAAAAAAAAAACTATTTCGTTGCTGGAAAATCTCTCATCTGTCCACTGGGGTTAAGAAAGAGTCATCAGTGTAGCAGTCTTACTCTCCGGAGGTAACGCTGCAGTAGTTAGTTTTCTATCTGAGGCTAATATCAAACGCGTGGGACTATCAGTTATAGACAATAGGCAAAAATAAACAACTAACCATATACACTCTCAGTCAAAATGATTTGTAAGTGATATAGCATCAATAGAAAAATTGAAAGTACATATTTAGTTGTTTTGGGGGTTTTATTGTAAATTTGATTGTATATAACAAATTAGTTAAATTACCTTCAAATATATATATATATGGATAAGTGTGTTGTAGGCCAGTTTCGATCCCAGCTTAGATAATTTCAGCTGTCAAGCCACATTGAACAGTTGTGATACAACGAAACAGTACCTCTAAGGATTACAATATATATATATATATATATACATATATATATATAAAAGGTAAGGTTAAGAGACATTTACATTTAAAATAAGAAGAAATTTAAATTCATTTTTAATATGTCTATTAGCATTTTAGTTTACCATGCCTTATATATATATATATATATAAAGTGAAACATATATATATATATATATATAAAGCAAACACACACACACATATATATATATATATATATATATATATATATATATATATATATAAAGGAAAACATGTACTAATTTTTAAAAGGTTTTTTAGTCAGATCAGACACATTTTTGAGAAAACTATATAAATACAAAATTTCATGATTAGCTCTATTATTCAAGCACTTTTTCATTAAAATTCAGCCCAATATGAGTGAGTCAGAAAAAAACCTCAATGAATCTATGATTTGCTTAACGCCGAAATTACGCCCTTCACAATAAATTTCCGAAATAGTTAGAGTTTCTTTATGGCCTCCATCAAACCCAGACCTTTATCCTTTTGATTATGCTATATGTCGCTTTTAGAAACAGAACAAATGCAATTTCCCATCAAATATTGGCTTGCTTAAGACTGCTATTGAGAATGAAGAGTTTATTTTAATGGCATGAAAATCGTTTCGAAGGCGTGTTGATACAATAATTTAAAAAAAGACGGGCAGTTTGAGTAAATTTATTGTTTTGTGAATATTTTCTTATTTTGTTGTTTATTTTCTGAAAT
>CAUZXS010001431.1:162500-167500 GCA_963585895.1 Sepioteuthis lessoniana | reverse complement strand
TCTCCTAGACCTAGTCTGCTCAATGGTGGAGACAGAATAATTGGATTCAAACCTTTCCTCAAATGTATTAATATTATTTGAAATGCAAACAGTCTCTCCCTGGATTTGAACTCGTGTCGCCGTGTCCATTTTCTGCGACGGTAACCATTACACTACCAACCTATCCACTATTTACAGATGTATAGTGATAATGAATATCAAACGCCTTCCAACGTATCTTTACAAATATGCATGAATACGGAATAAACATTCCGTTTTATATAAATATTCACTCGCCGCCATTTTGCTGAATTTCTGATATTAGTATAGGTTGTCAAAAAAAGAAAAAAATAAATAAAATAAAATCATAAAAGAAATAAAACAAATATGATAGAATAGAATAAAGAAAGAGAAGAAAAAAGAAAAAAAAAATGTAATGATGTCTGAATAAGAGAACGTGAAAAATATATATGTGCTTGGAAGGTGGAAGTAGAGTCGACTGCCACGCCTGGAGTGTTCATTGTTGTAATCGTTGCTCATCGAAATTGTTCGGATTGTTTCAACATCTACTATCATAAAAACGTCTGGTTTGACAATTAGGAACAAACCAGACATATTGGGAAGCCATTGCAGCAAAATGAAGCAAGGCAGATGAAGATGGCAGATAATAAATCAAAGAGGAATGACGATTAAGGGGGCGGAGAAAACCGAATGAATGGCCACGTCGTTACAAATGACCGTTGATGGAGTTAGAATTGGTCATCGACTATCTAACGGGTAATAATTCGGCGTTGATTACTCGGATGCTTATATATAGCGTCTCTCTCACGCTATCTCACTTTTATCCAAACTTTCTCTCAATCTATCCCTCAGTGTCTAATACACACATATACACTCGCACATATACAAACACACACACACATATATATATATATATATATATAACATTTTTCTTATACACCTGAGTCTCTGTATATATATATATATATATATGTGTGTGTGTGTGTGTGTGTGTGTGTGTGTGTGTTCTTAATGAAGCTTGTCTTCCACTGTTATATATATATATATATATATATATATCCTTTCGGTATGATCAAACAACAGAGTAACACTCTCTCTCTCTCTCTCTCTCTCTCTCTGTATATATATATATATGTGTGTGTGTGTGTGTGTGTGGACAGAAAGAGAGAGAGAGAGAGAGAGAGAGAGAGAAAGGGGGAAAACAGATTTTCCAGGTTTTCACAAACATTTAGAGCATTTCATTCTCTTTCTTTTTGAGCTGTTTCCTTCTCTCTCTCTCTCTCTTATTCACTCTCTCTCTCTCTATATATATATGTTTATAGAGAGAGAGAGAAGGAGAGAAAAGGAACAGAAAGAAAGAACATTTTTATAAAGAAAGAAATAAGAAAGTAAGACCGAGAAGCAATCTTTCCCTCTCTCACTGTTTATCTCTCTATCTTGCTCTCTCTTTTCCCCTCTCTCTAATGAGACAAACAATGTGTGTGTGTGTGTATGTATGTGTGCGTGTGTGTGTGTGTAGGCACATGTCTGTGTTTGTGTGTGATAGATAGTCTCGTATATTTCGGAACAAATCGTGTACTTGCCCTAAATAGAATACGACCAAAGGTATTATGACATGGTATGCGTCAAATTTTAACATTCCAGTTTCTCTTTGAGAAATGACAGCATTAATCTGACTGATTCTAATCTGATACAGGAAATGAAAAGGCTGACTGCGTTGGCACTGGCCATCGAGCAATTCGATCCAACCAGATGATGAAAAGAAGTAACACCAGATGGGTTTTCTCTGACCTCACGCAGGTGACCAGTAAGATGCAAAACAATTTCAACCCTTTTGTTACGCTTATAAATGCTGTGAGAAAAAGAGGTCCAGGCTATGTCACCTAATTTTTTTCCTCAATGTTTCGAAGCTGCTACCTAATCATCGTACTTCGTGGCCTCTTCCAAGGAAGAAGATTACAGCTGGGTAATGTAAGAAAAGTTGCCCGAAAAAGCATTGATTAACAAATAACCTTTTTTTGTTTCTGATTTTACTGATATATATATATATATATATATATAGTGAGAGAGAGAGAGAGAGAGATCGAAAAACAAAAGGTGAAGAATTTACTGTCAAGGAAATTCGACGTTAAACATTTCTGTTTTAGTTGGTTGGTTTCATGGCATATCAACCTTTGTAGGTTATTTAATGCCAAAGCCATTACTCCTAGAAGAGCAGTAGTAGTACTATTTTTACCCATAGCTGAGAGGATAAGGGGGTTCATACCTTTCCCAAGGGTATTTGTCCGAAAGTGAACGTAATAGTTCGACTGGAATTTGAACTCGCTTACTAGGATTCCGCGGTCCATCGCTTTAACCATTACGCCACGAGGAACCCCCTATTTCTGTTTTAATGAGCTTTCATCAGGACTTTCATCTTTACTTTTCTTTCTTTCTACATCTTCTTTTATTTTCTCTTTCTTTTCTTCTACTTTGCGTCTCTTAGTGGTTCCATTTGTTTAATATCACTGCCTTATACGATCACATGATATTTAAAAAAAACAAAAAACGCTGATTAAACGATTATATATATATATATATATATATTTGAGTAAACTACGAAGTTTAATCGGATAGATATGTTGTTTAAAGAAAATAGAAAGAAAAATACGTATAAATGGATGAGAAAAAAATTATTTATTAGTTCCACCAACGCATTTCGACACGGATCATTTAAGATATGATATTACTAAATTTCAGGTAAAAACAACATTTATCATGCTCAGGGAGGAAATTGTGAATTTAAAATAGCAGTTGGAACTATTGCAGAAAAAATTTCTAGAAAGAGTAAACTTAATTTAAAAAAAAAACAAATTAAGAAAAATTAAAGTCTTTATGAGTATTTTTCTTTCCGTTACCTTTATAACACACACACACACACACACACACACACACACACACACACACACACAAACATATATATATATATATATAATCTTACTTTAAGGATTGCACTTGCAGCAATCTTTAGGGGCAACTGTTGTTACATTACTCTGCTTTGTTATTCTATTTTGGCATACCACCTATAGCCTCCCTATAGTCCAGACCTTGCTCCCTGTGACTTTTGCTTATTCCCTAAGCTCAGAGGCTGTCGTTATGAGGCAATTGAGGAGATGAAAGAGGCTGTGACAATAGTCATTGACATGTTCACACAAGAGGACTTCCATGGGACATTCCAGTAGTTGTTGCAACGGTACAAGTGCATTGCAGCCGGAGAAGATTACTTTGAAGGGTACTAGAGTTTCATGTGTGTACTATCAAAAAAATTGCCCATACGAAAAATGTATTGAAACTTATTTAATGATCCTCGTATGTATATATATATATATATATTGAGGGAGAAAGAGAATGAGAGAGAGAGAAAGTCGCTCAGGTATTTGAATATACCAAGTTAACGATAGATAGATAGAGAGATAGATAGATAAATCATTTCGATCAATACGCAGACATTTTTGGACTCAATGTCCGAAAATACAAAACAGTATCTCAATATATTTCAAATGACCAAAATACAAGTGGGGATTTATGAGGGAAACAATTCCTGACTTATAGTTTCACGATTTCGATCCTCAAATGAGTAACAAATCACAATATTTGAGTTTTTTGGAATGAACAAAACTCCTAATTCAAACTTTTTTTGAGTTACGTCACTCGTATGTGGCCGGTAAGAATCGCTGCCGTATGGAGCTATGGAGCTTATTAAGACAACCAGTTCATAGCCACGGGACTCGAAAAGTTGAGTCACGTAGACTCATCAGTTTTATCATATCAATAATAATATCTTAATATATATATATATATATATATATATATATATATATATATCCATGAATATCTTAATATATATCTTAATATATATATATATATATATCATCATGTCCTGCTGGTAGCACGGATATCCCCGACCCTCTCTCGCCACTTTTCCCTATCGTTCATCACCTCTGGCAGGTCTTCTGGACTACATCCCGTATCCTCACATAGCTGCTGAATGTATGCCAGAGGCGATGAACGATAGGAAGAAGTGGCGAGAGAGGGTAAGAGATATCCGTGGTTGCAGCATGACATGATGATGATGGTGATGAGAGCTACAGGTCAAGGAGAAGGTAACTTTCCAATAAAAATGTCCTAATGGTAATTTTTCTGGGCATAGACCAAACTACATGCACCAAATCGGAGGTAATGACCAATAAACCAAGAAGATTTTTTAAGAGCATCGACCAGTCGAAACTCACTGGAATAAGTGTGCTAAATTTCAAAGAGATTATTTTAAAGAAAATCAACGGTTCATTCTTTATTAATTTCTGTTCATGTGAAACAATATACTTTGGACCTGCCTTTAGGATGAAAAAATGTTTTTAATAAAAATGTTTAATCGTGATATTTAGCTTGGATCTATCTATCTATCTATCTATCTATCTATCTATCTATCTATCGAGGAAACAAAGAAACAAAGAAAAGGTAGATATATAGATAGATAGATAGATAGATAGATGAGAGGAAACAAAGAAACAAAGAAAGGTAGATAGATAGATAGATAGATAGATAGATAGAAGGAACCATGACAGGGGAAATAAATAAAAGTTAGAAAGAAGATAAGGAAGAGAAGATTAAAAAAGAAACTCATGGAGTTACAAAGCGAGAAAGAAAGAGAGCAAGAAAGAAAGAAAGAAAGAAAGAAAGAAAGAAAATTAATAGAAAAAGGGGCCCCATTTGAAAATAAGATTTCGGATTTTAGTTTCTAGATTTCTTCTCTTTACATTTTTTGTTATCACTAGTTTGTGTGCATATCTATCTATCTATCTATCTATCTATCTATCTATCTCAGTCTCTTCAATCTTTCTATCTATCTATCAATCTATCTATCTATCTATCTCAGTCTGTTTTTTTTTTTTCATATCAATATAGCTATAGATGTAATTATGTCTCTACCTGTCCATTCACGTCTCTTTCCTAGATAGATA
>CAUZXS010001431.1:142500-160000 GCA_963585895.1 Sepioteuthis lessoniana | reverse complement strand
CAGCAAATGTAAAGATTTTTTAAAAAGTTTTTTTTAAATATCAAAACTTACTGAATCGCATAGTCGATTAAACTAAGATTCTTATGAAATTGAACGATTTTAAACAATTTTCTTTTCTTTTCCATTGTTAACTCATGCAAAACGGATTAAATCATAGTGTTGACAGGGCTTAACAGCCTTGGTAGTGCAAGCAGTGTTAGAGAAGGAAAAACTCTGAATTCAAAGTGTATAGAGGGGAGATAATTCTGAATGGCAAAAGATTATAGAGGTTTCGTTTGTCAACGAGAGAGCACCTTTATGAAAGGAACGATTTGGCACATGAGTAATATAAAAACTTAGGTCAGTGCTTAATCTTATGGTTACACGGTTTTCACATGACCAGCAGATTGATCTGTATGGACCTTTCTGAATGCCTATCTATCCTAAGTAAACCCCGAAGTGGAGTGCTGCAGGTCACATAAACCTTGTGTACACGGGTCACGAAGCGCTCCCATCCTCAAGTATTAAGGGTCACCAACATAGCCTATACTTAGCATATTTGGGGATAGGTGGTAACCAAGATGGCTCTTTCCATGGATTGCTCCGGCTCTTCAATTATATGAATGGTGGGAATTTAAAGTGTTAAACAGATGAGGTACGTGGTGGTTTCAATAACTTTCAGACTTTTTTGTACAGACATTTAAAATTGTCGTAGACTCTTGAAAATTTACTATGTTATTGCCCTACATCTTATGAAACTTAAAATAACAAGATGGCCATACTAAATGTAAGCCAAATTCAACAAGATTTTGTAAGACAGGCAATTTATACAAATGAAATAAAACGAAATTGGGGAGGAATTAATCCTTTAAAATTTTTGAAAAATTTGGGCATTTGGTGCACTCTAACATATGAGGTGCCTTCATTAAGTTTCCAGACTTTTTTCGTTTGGGCATTTAAAATTGGCCTAGACTCTTAAAAATTCATTATGTTATTGCTATATATCTTATGAGATGACTGACCAATTTTTATGATTTCAGGTTCAAATGAACAGCTACAGCAGCAATTGGAATACACCCTACTAAAGCCTGATTGTCACAGCTGCTGAATTTCAGAAATGCAATCTGGACGTGAGGAAGAACGATATGCAATAGAATTCGGTTTTAAACTTGGAAAAAATGCCACAGAAACGTATGGAATGCTTCCGAGTGCTTTTGGAGCATCTTGCATGAATAGAGAATCAGTTTTTGAGTGGCATAAGAGATTCAAGGAAGGCTTGGAATCCGTGAGGGATGATGAGAGGTGTGGGGGGAGTAGGGAAGTCAATACACCAGAGTTGATTGGCCAAAGGGTTAGGGTAAGGGTTACTATGTTGAGGTTTTAAAGGAGTTCAGGAAGAGATTCCATCGGAAGAGGCCAGCACTCTTCAAATCGGCCCAATAGCATTTCCACCAGGACAATGCACTAGTCCACAACTCCATCCTTGTCACAGACTATTTGACCAAGATGGGCATCAAGACAGTTGCTCACCCTCCCGATAGTCCAGACCTTGCTCCCTGTGACTTTTGCTTATTCCCTAAGCTCAAGGAAAAACTTAGAGGCTGTCGTTATGAGACAAGAGGTTGTGACGAAGGTCATTGACATGCTTACACAGGAGGACTTCTATGGGGCCTTAATGACGTTGTTGGAACGGTAAAACAAGTGCATTTCAACCGCAGGAGATAACTTTGAAGAGGACTAGAGTTTCATGTGTGTACTATCAATAAAATTGCCCATACAAATAAAAAATCTGAAAAGTTATTTAATGATCCTCGTATATACTTATCCGTTTCCAAAGAACATCTTAGTGTTAGTTGTTTGTTTGCGGGGTGGGGGTAGAATTAAGCTCTCGAGTATTTTTCTGTTGATTGTCTTACATATAATATCCGTGTGTTTTCGATAAAAAAAATCAATACACAATGTTTATGACCGGTATACGTTTGTTGAGATGATTACAAATATGACTGTAATGAGCGGTTCCCGTGGTGTAATAGTTATTAAGTTAGATTAGCAAATCTTCACTAGTGATTTAAAGTCTCATTGGGTGCCCCAGTGATACGGTCTTGTACCACATCTAAGCAAACAGAATAGTTTTGTAAATTACTTGATCTAAGGGGAAACTGTCGAAATCAGTTGGGGCTGTAGAATACGCTGACTGCATCATTGCAAAGAGGTAAAAGTCGCCCTACGATTGTCCTGGATAGGACACTAAGCAATCTGTTTGTGAGTCTCAAGTAATAATGGAGCTTTGGGGAATGCAGAGTAACCCTTTATTGGCATCACTCCCAAATCCACTCTGGCTCGGAGTAGTAGTACCTGATAAAGACCTACCTATGGGTCAAATAGAACTAAACTGTAAACTTATGCTAAACTGAATTCTTTGATATAGAACTGCTTTTGACACTGGAACTAAGTACTAATGTTAAACTGAATTGTTTGAAATAAAACTGTTTTAAATAGAACTAAACTTTATAGTTATGCTAACATTAGTTGTTTAAATAGAACTGTTTTGACATTTAACTGAACTGTTTTGACATTTTAACTATTTGTCAACAAAAACTATACTTATACTAAACTGGATTGTCTGAAATTTAATTCGGTATTAAATGACCCGAAAAGGGTTGATACCCCGTAAAACAAAACAACCAACCAACTATCTTCGTCATTCATTTTGCTACTTGGTGTTATTCTTTGTTTAGTTTCTCCATTTAATGGCATATCAACATCCGTGAGCTATTTAAAGCAAAAAGCCATCCTTGAAGAAGAACAAGAAATATACTACTGCCCCATAGCTATGGCTATTAGGGTGTTTACACGTTTCCAAAAGATATTTTTCTTAAAGTGAACGTATTAGCCTGACTAGAAATCGAACTCAGTCACTTCGAGTTTACAGTCCAGCGCTGTAACCATTACGTCACCCGGATATCCTCAGTGAAGTAATTTCTTGTTGAATCGGCTTGTTGGTCATTACTAAATGATCGGTTGTAAACATAATCAAGCGATTCCAGAGACTTCATTCCAACTATATATCTCCCAGTTCTTCTGTTTGTTTGTCACTTTATCAGTTTGACAATCTGGCAGTCTGTTTGATTTCCTGTCTTTATGTTGTCGTAAACTGTGGAACGTCTTTTCACATTGCTTAGGTGATAAATAATAGAATGACCCATCTATAAATTCCATTTGCTTTATTTTCTGCAACATCTGAGTGACTTACACACTTTCTTTCTTTCTTTCTTTCTTTCTTTTTTTCTTTCTTTCTTTCTTTCTTTCTCTATCTATCTATCTATCTATCTATCTATCTCATCCCACTCATATCTATCTATCTATCTATCTATCTATCTATCTATCTATCTATCTATCTCATCCCACTCATATCTATCTATATATCTATCTATCTCATTCCACTCATATCTATCTATCTATCTATCTATCTATCTATCTATCTATCTATCTATCTCATTCCACTCATATCTATCTATCTATCTATCTATCTATCTATCTATCTATCTATCTTATCTGTCTATTTATCAATATATCTATTTTTGTCATTTTGTTCATATCTATCTATCTATCTATCTATCTATCTATCTATGTATCACTTTCTGTCATATCTGTCTATTTATCAATATATCTATTTTTGTCATTTTATTCATATCTATCTATCTATCTATCTATCGATCTATCTATCCCATTCTTTTCATGTTCATGTCCTTATGAAAGGCATGAATCCATCTGTTTAACTCCAGCTATTGACAAATATTTAGACCGACTAGGTTCTTTAGCCTTGGTTAAACAACCAGAATAAAAGTTTAAATCACAGATGCTTTACTCCCTTAAAAAATATACTTGTATCAACTCCAACACGTAGTTGAGTATTTGTATAAATGCACACATATAGGCGTGGACGTGTGGTGGGTATCTTAGAGGGTGTTTATCTTTGAATATATGGGATCAATAAGTCAATAACCTGGCTTATTATTAACTGAATATTTCGCTGTTACTTGTTCATATCGATGTTGAAGAGATAGAAAATCTTTGCGATGAACAAATGCCCATTTATTTCTAAATCTTCTCCCTTGTCAATGCACTTAATATTGTCAATATAATGCGAACGTTTCTGCTTCTTACTTCGTAGCGGGATGTGAGAGTTTTGATTCACCTTCGTGTATTTCCTCAAAACGAGATAGAATTCAAAATTTAACGTATAGTCTGAACATCATTAACCAGATATTACCGACAGAATACGAAACATTTTTTTTTCAACTTGATTTTCATTCATTCATATTCCCTCAGTATCAAATACTTCATTTAGACACATACTAATTATCCAAAAAATTCCATATGGGTAAACATGAGACGATTAATTACGGAACTATAGAGTTTCACTTTCCTTTGATAGTATTCTTTTTTTTTTTTTCGTCATTTTTTTTACGAACGCCCTCTCTATTATTACAAGAAACATTTGGCAGTCGCTCATTGTCATTTGTGCGGGTAGGGGGTAGTAGATTCCTAATTTGGTCTTATATATATATTTGTTTGAGTTTTTTTTATTATGTTTTGTTAGATTCTGTTGTTAATGAATAGTTTTGTGATTATCTGACCATAAACAAATGAATGGTTTATTTCCAGCAGTCTTTCAATATTAGGGGTAGGATTGTTGTTTTATGTTATTATACTTGCTTTTGTCATGACGTAAAAAAAACCAAAAAAAACTTTGTTAACTTTTCCTTTGCTTTTCTTTCTTTCTTTCTTCTTTCTTTCTTTCTTTCTTTCTTTCTTTCTTTCTTTCTTCTATTCACACAAATTAAGAGAGCGATCGGAAGATATAGTAAGAGTAAAATATGAAATTTCCCATTCAGATGTGAACAGAATAGGACTGAATGACAGATAGATAGATAGATAGATAGATATGAACGAAATACTATATATATATATATATATATATATATATATATATATATATATATATATATATATATAGATAGATAGATAGATAGATACATAGATAGATAGATATGAACAGAATGAGGCAGATAGATAGATAGATAGATATTAACCTAATGAGGCAGATAGATAGATAGATATATAGATATTAACCTAATGAGGCAGATAGATAGATAGATAGATAGATAGATAGATAGATATTAACAGAATGAGGCAGACAGATAGATAGATAGATATGATCTGAATAAGATAGATAGACAGATAGATAGATAGATAGATAGATAGATAGATAGATAGATAGATATGAACGAAATAATATATATATATATATATATATATATATATATATATATATATATAGATAGATAGATAGATAGATAGATAGATAGATAGATAGATAGATATTAACAGAATGAGGCAGACAGATAGATAGATAGATATGATCTGAATAAGATAGATAGATATATAGATAGATAGATAGATAGAAAGGTAGATAGATAGATAGATAGATGTGAACAGAATGAGGCAGATAGATAGATAGATAGATAGATAGATAGATAGATAGATAGATAGATAGATATGATCGGAATAAGATAGATAGATAGATAGATAGATAGATAGATAGATATTGACCTAATGAGGCAGATAGATAGATAGATAGATATGAACGAAATAATATATATATATATATATATATATATATATATATATATATAGATAGATAGATAGATAGATAGATAGATAGATAGATATTAACAGAATGAGGCAGACAGATAGATAGATAGATATGATCTGAATAAGATAGATAGATAGATAGATAGATAGATAGATAGATAGATAGATAGATAGATAGAAAGGTAGATAGATAGATAGATAGATGTGAACAGAATGAGGCAGATAGATAGATAGATAGATAGATAGATAGATATGATCGGAATAAGATAGATAGATAGATAGATAGATAGATAGATATTGACCTAATGAGGCAGATAGATAGATAGATAGATATGAACGAAATAATATATATATATATATATATATATATATATATATATAGATAGATAGATAGATAGATAGATATGAACAGAATGAAGCAGATAGATAGATAGATAGATATTAACCTAATGAGGCAGATAGATAGATAGATATAAACAGACTCAGATAGCGAGATCAATAGGAAGATAGCTAGCTTGATATAAACAAACTGAGATAGATAGATAGATAGATAGATAGATATAAACAGACTCAGATAGCGAGATCAATAGAAAGATAGATAGCTAGATATAAACAAACTGATAGATAGATAGATAGATAGATAGATAGAAACAGACTCAGATAGAGAGATCAATAGGAAGATAGCTAGCTAGATATAAACAAACTGAGATAGATAGATAGATAGATAGATAGATAGATACTCGTGAAAGGACATTGATAGATAATTAGATAGAAGTTCATACGTACATACATACATACATACATGTTAAAAGACATAGATACAGATATATACATACATATATACAAAAAGACTACATACATACATACACACATACATACATACGTACATGCATACAAACACACACACATACACACATAAATACATACATACAAACACATACATACATACACACATACACACACATACATATATACATGTGAAAAGACTGGGATAGATCGGTAGATAGATGAAGTAAAGTTGGTGACTGTAGTCGAGGGTGACCCGAAGGATCCCTTTTCAATAGCTACTACACCGAGGTGCAGGGAAGGGTGCTACTCTTTTTCCCTGGATTGCTCTACTTTACCCTTGATCCGTTCCTTATCGTGCTGAGTGTTAAGCAATGACGCATCAAGTACCATTTTTTAAATTTTTGGTATGACTTGACCTGATATCGAACCCAAGTCTGCCGGGCCATTGGCAAACACTCTTATCACTACATAGATAGATAGATTTATACAAAAATACTGAAATATATATATATATATATATATATATATATATATATATATATATATGAAAAGACTGAGATAGATAGATAGATAGATAGATACATACTTACATACATACATGTAAAAAGATTTTGATAGATAGACAGATAGATATATAGCGTTGTTTTGTTGTAAGGAAAAGATACACTGAAATTAAGTTAATTTGTTATTCATCTAAGTGTTACAGTCCAACTTGTATTATAAGTCTCGCGCTGTTGGTGTAACGTCCAAAGTTGGTCTTACTACTGACCGACGTCCTTTCAGAGCTGTCTCTCTGCTCCGCTTTCTGCTTCAGCTTTCGTCTCTCTAGCTTAAGAGACACGGTGTCTTTTATACTTCCGCAATACCGGAAGTCACATGATACGATCCACTATACAACAGATAGATTGATAGATAGATAGATGAGACCGTGATAATATCAACCACTCTGGTCAGATGGACCAGGGAGGGATGGTAACCCAGGGGTGAATCTACACTTCTCAGTTCTCAAGATCTGAAATTTCAAACAAAGATACAGTTCAGTATCGTACCAAGAATTTAAAAACTCAATAAATATGAACGCATAGGAAGAATTAGATTGATAGGAAGTGACCAAATCCAATATATGCGTAAGTATGATCACAACCCCACGCAAACACATCTCTTTATATATATTATTTCAAGAAAAAAACAATATTTGGTCATATTAGGAAAATAAAAAAAATGATTTATTTTATTTTCCTACTGGATCTGATGATTTCCTGTTAGAAATTATATTAGAATCTTTGATTCATATCAATGCTCTTAACAGGATGGAAATACATTTATTATCGTAATGTGACCGAATACTGTTTTTTTCTTGAAATAATATCATTTGCTCTGTGAATTTATTTACATTGAGCTCAGGTATATTTAAATATTTGAAATTTGAATAATTTATTTGTCCTGACGAATTGTTCCCTCCTTCGGATTTACTGAATTGAAGAATATCTCTCTCTCTCTCTCTCTCTCTCTCTCTCACACACACACACACACTCTCTCTCTCTTTCTCAATATATATATATATATAAATATATAAATGTGTGTGTGGGTGAGTGTGTGTGTGTGTGTGTGTGTAGTTGGGCAGCAGTCTTTAATTCTAGCATGTTTGATTAAATAATAAACACACATTTTGTCTATATAATTTTAAGATCCTTTCAAGTTTCCTGATAAGTGTCTTGGTCCGAAAGTGCAAGGGACATTTCAATCATACATCTTAGATGCATCAGGGAGGTCTTCAGTGATGCGCTGTCTTCATTGCCGATTTCGGGTTATTTCTGCATCATATCAGCTCCGACAGTAACCCCGGCTTGACTATGAAAGAGCCGAGCCGCCTCTGTGATCGCGACGTGCTACGCTCGTGCCTCTACCAAAGCAAAGAAAAAAATGAATAAAAACCGGACTTCGGCCGTTCTTATAGACATCTGTCTTTTAATAAACAGCCAATGAAAACAGGGCATTCCACACTCCTCTGCTATATAGTACCATCTTTACCTCATCCGGTTTCTTCCTGCTACTTCCGGAATCGGTACCGAGGTAAGACAAATTTGGTAAATTCGTCGACTAATTCAACCTAAAACCAGGACACTTATCAGGAAAATTGAAAGATCTTATTAAAAGTATATAGACAAAATGTGTCTTTATATGCTTATATATTTATATATATATATGGGGTTCATATTCAAATCTAAAACATTTTAATCCTTTAAATCCATGCTGCTGTTTATACAAAAAAATGCCGAGAAATATATTTTCTGCATGAAGTATGATAATAATGAAAAAGTATAAAACTCACGACTCAAATTTTCACGTTGTCAACACTCAGGTGAGACAGTATTCAACAGTATTGTTTTGTGCAGTACTACTTCCAGGATGTGTTCAAGCTTATATTTCACGTAGAATCTAAACCTCATAAAATCTGAATACTTACCCCGCCCGGGGATTGAGCACTTAGGCGAAGGAAATAACAGTTGCTACTCTCGTAAGGCAAAGCTTTCCTAGTGTAATGAGCTCTTCGGTATGCAATAGCGTGAAATGTAACCAGACGAACGTTAATATATATACGTTAAAATTCCAACCATGCATTGGCTTGGTCACTGGCTGTGTGGTATGTTATCCGTCTTACTTAAAATTAGGCGGATTTCGATCCCAGCTTTAAGTGTCTTGCGTGTTTAGCCACTCTGATGAGTTGTGATAAAACGAAACAGTCAAGCTCTAAATGACAATATATACATAGTTTTGTGTTTGCTAGTTATTCTATCTAATTGTGGGAGCTGTGGGCACTATTTAACACTTGATATAATCGATTTTAAAATGTTTTTGTTGAATAAAACCATCGAAGATTGCAAGAAATGATGATACATTTCAAATACCTCAGTACCAATATCTTATCTACTGAAAGCGTTGGAAAGGCATGGACTGCTCTGGAGAAGGTATTGATGAAATAGTAATCTAAGTTTTTTGTTAAGATAAAGCGTGAATTTTTCCAAGCAGTAGCCATGGCAGTACTATTGTATGGCTGCATTACGAGGATTGGCAAACACTCTAACCACTATTTCATCTGTCCGACCAATATGAAAAAAGAGTTATTCAAAAGATTATTTGATTGGTTGTTAAAGTATCTGCCACGTTTAGCGTCTCGGTTTTTATATAAAACCTTTAACAGGGAAATCTCAGTTGGGGCTGTTGTATCTTATGAATTATATGCAATTTTAAAATGAAGCAAAAACATGCTTAAACTATTAGAATTGTGTTTTTTAAAACTATTTGATGAATGAGTGTGCCAAATTTGTTTCAAAGCACAATGTGTCGGTTTTTATGCTAAGCCCTAATAAGTGCAATGTTAATAAGTAATGTTGTAGCTGCTAATTTATATTCAATTTTAAAATAAACAAAAAAATGATTTGACTATGAGCATTCAACTGTCTTTAGTAGTGTTCTTTTTCAAAAACATAATTAATGTTCGAATGTTATTTTGAAGTTTGTCGTATTTGCTAAAAAAATAATAGAATAAAGAATAAAACTTTTTTCACTTCTTCCATCAATATGAATATTTTTTCTTCTCTTCCTTCAACCTTTCTTATCTTTATTATGAAGATATTCGTAATTTAGGCAGAATAATGACTAGAAGCTTTATGGAAAAACATTACGAGTGATTAAATATGAAAAAAAAAATCATTTACAAAAACCAACAATATTAAATAAGGCATTTAGCTGAAATTTGACTAAATAATAAAATTATTTTAGAAATGAAGGATATTATGCTTCGTTTCTCAATTCTGTCTAACGTATTATTTTTTTCACCGTCATTTCTGTCTCTTTTATGTTCATAAATTCGGTCTGTGATTGATCACACGTGCGCACACACATAGACGAGCGCCCACCAACACACAACTACAGCCTCACACACACAGACAGGAACATATGTATACACGCGCACCCACCAACAGACAGGCAGAGTCAGGCACAGACACACAGAAACAGACACACAGAAACAAGCACACATACGTAGTCATGCACATACAGAGACCTGCACACCGTTGATCACCCAAAAGTACAGACACACAGACAAGCAACACACGTGCACCCGTAAACAAAAAAGACACAGACAGACAGACACACAGACACACATACGTACCTACCAACACACTAGACATACAGACAACTACACACACAGACATGCACATACACAGAGACGTACGCACCCACGATCACCCAAAACACGAAGACAGACACACACAAACACACCGACAAACACACCTACTAACACACCAGACACACACAGACAAGCCTATACACACAGGAACCCATCAAAATACAGACACACCAATACACATGCGTACACAATAACACAGAAACACACCAATATCCTGCCCGAGCGGAGGGGTTGGTAAATAGTACCAACAACACACAGTCACAGACACACAGACACACACACAAACACAACTACACACAGGAACAGGCATATACCGACACTCCGACACACACGTGTACCGACTAACAAATAAACACAAACACACACAAACATAAAGACACACACACGTGCTCAACCACCAAACAACACGCATTACCTACTCACGGACACACAATCTCACCGATACACACGCGCTACCATCGAGACAGAAGCAGACACACGCATTCGCAAACATGATAGGGATGCGCTTAGCGAAACGATTATTATTGGAGGAAAAAGAATTGGCTCTTTGGATTGCAATTTGCGCATATGCTCATGGAAAAGGCATGAATCGATCTGCCCCCCTTCCAGTTATGGTAAAGTAGATAGGCGGACGGGATTCTTTAGCCTAGTTCAAACAACCAATCAACGAGCGTGAAACTCTGAATTCAAACGATTTTTATTCCGTTTAAAATTGACTTTAATTCACATCGTGCCTATGTGTATACGTGCATCGATAGACAGATACATGAAGAAAGAAAGAAAGAAAGAAAGAAAAAGAAAGAAAGAAAGAAAGAAAAAGCTAAACAAGAAAAATCATGTTCAAAGAAAGAATAAAACAAGAAAAAAAGTTTGGAAAAAAAAAAGAGAAAGAATGAAAGTAATAGGAAGACAGAAAAAAAGATCACATGTTTAGAAAGAAAGAAAGAAAGAAAGAAAGAAAGAAAGAAAGAAAGAAAGAAAGAAAGAGAGAAGCTTGATAAGACACATTATAGCAAAAAAGAAAGAAAAAAAAGAAAGGGAAAGAGAAAAATTCAGTGGTGAAAGAAAGAAAGAAAGAAAGAAAGAAAAGTTAAGAATAAGAAAAAGTTAATAAGAAAAATCGTAGTAAAAGGAGGAAAGAAAAATCATCTAGATTCGGAAAATTATGAAGAAAGAAAGAAAGAAAGAAAGAAAGAAAGAAAGAAAGAAAGAAGCTAGATAAGACACATTATAGCAAAAAAAAAACAAAGAAAAAGAAAGAGAGAAAAATTCAGCAGTGAAAGAAAGAAAGAAAAAAAGAAAGAAAGAAAGAAAGAAAGAAAAAAAGAAAGAAAAGTTAATAATAAGAAAAAGTTAATAAGAAAAAGTTAATAAGAAAAATCGTGGTAAAAGGAAGAAAGAAAAAAACCCATCTAGATACGGAAAATTATGAAGAAAGAAAGAAAGAAAGAAAGAAAGAATATCTTTAATTTGCTACGACTCCTATTTAAAAATGACAAACTTTTGGATTTTAAATTCTGGTTTTCTTCTTTACTTCAAATTTAGCTGTGTCGGCGTTTGTTTGCTTGTCTGAATCTCGTGTTGTGGATTATCCATTCGCTTTGAGAAGATTAAATAATTGTATGAAATTTAATGATTAATCGTCCATCTTGATTCTGCTGTTGTTTACAGCAAAATTCATCAGAGGGATAATATCGTATGAAAGTCTATTCTTAAGGATTCAGGAATTAGATTTGGGGAACAAGTGCAACATTTTAATTAATAAAGATCAAAGACAAGAAAAGAAGAAAAGAAAGGTAGAATAGAAAGAAAGGAAATAAAAAAAAAAAAGGTTAAGTAAAGAGTAGAAGAAATGAGAGGAGGAGAATGAAGAAAAGAGGAAACCAAAACGAATGAATAAAGAGAAGGTGAAAGCGAGAATTAAGTAAAGAGAACGAAAGAGTGATATTAAAGGAAAGAGAGAAGGTGATATGAATGGAAAGGAAAGAAAATATACAAGACACAAAAGAAGAATTAGAAAGAAGAAAAAAACAAAGAAAGAGAAAAAGAGAGAAAGAGAATGAAAAGTGAGAGAAGTGTGAAGAGGAAGAAAAAGAAAATAATTTTAAATGAAAGTGAGGGATGAAATCAAGAGAATGAAAGAGGAAAGAAGAAGAAATGAAGAAGAAAAAGAGGAACAAGAGAGAGAGAGAGAGAAAAAACGGGAGAAAGAGGTAAGAAAATAAGAAGAAGAGGCCATAAGAAAAGTTGTGAGAGAGGGAAGACAGAATTAAGGATAAATATTGAAAGTAAGAAAAGAGGAAAGACAAAGAATAAATTAAAAGAAAAAAAAAAAGCAAGAGAAATAATGTATTAGGAAAAGAGAGAATTATGTAAAGAGAAAGAAAATGTAATTTTGAATGAAAGCGAAAGAAGAAATTAAAGTGAAAGAAGAAATGAAAGTGAAAGAAGAAATGAAAGTGAAAGAAGAAATTAGAAAGAAAAGAGTGAAAAGAAAGTAGAATGGTCCATAGAAAAATAGGAAAGAGAAAGCATAAATGAAGGGAGTGAAAAGGAAAAGGAAGAAGAAAAATAAAGAATAATTTGTGTTAGATAACAATACTTGAAACCATTTAACTGTGTGTAATTAAATGATTTATGTCAAATAGAATTATTAGTTACAGGTATTAATAATCGAAACCATTTCAGTGTGCTAACAAATGATTATATATAATAAAATGATTGGAGTAAGATACAGTCTCCTACTTGAAACCAATTTACTGTGTGCAAACAAATGAACCCTAACTCATTTTTAAATATTTACAAACTATCCGCTTACAAATTATATATATATTTACCAACCCCTCCGCTCGGGCAGGATATGACACAAGGTCAGTTTTTAAGCGGAATTTAACAGGTTTGAATTCAGAGTTTTCCTTCTCCTAGATTAGTTGCCTCACCAAGGCTGAAGAACCTAGTCTGTCCTACTATTTACCCATAGCTGGGGGGAGAATAATTGGATTCATACCTTTCCCAAGGGTATTAGTGCTATGTGAAATGCAATCAGTCTTGTCGAGGATTTGAACTAGTGTCTTCGTGTCCATTTCCTATGACGATAACCATTACACCACCGGCAAACAACTCCTGATGATGTCCTATGAAGGGTCTAAAAATGCTCGAGACATTTTCGATAAATTCATCTATCGTCTTTTGTAAATCACTATGTTGTTAAGTGTCGAACCAAGTGCAATATAAAATGGACAGTGCTCAATATCTATGATAAAGCTATTATAATAATAATGATAATAAATAAATATATATTATATATATATTTAATCCATGGAAAATATTGTTCTGTAACCTAAGGTTTCTTGAAGTTTATAACAACATTCGTCATTGTTATAAACTTCAAAAAACCTTAGATTGCAGAACAATATTTTCCATGGATTAAATATATATATAATACATAATTATTCATTATCATTATCATAATAGCTCTATCATAGATATTGAGCACTCACCATATTATATTGCTCTTAGTTCGACACATAACCTTATAGTAATTTACTGACGACCAACACTCTCATAATATATATATATGTATATATATAATGATAATCAATATATATATATATATATATATATATATATATATATATATATATATATATATATATATATATTCAATCCATGTTCTGCAACCTAAGGTTTCTTGAACTTTATAACAACATTCGTCATTGTTATAAACTTCAAGAAACCTAAGGTTCCAGAACAATATTTTCCATGGATTAAATATATATATAATATATATTTATTTATTATCATTATATATATATATATATATATATATATATATATATATATATATAATCAATGTCGATTTTCAAAACTTGACGTAACATTATTCCCCCACCTCGTAAAAAAATGGGATCAACACCGTTGATTTTCGGGAAAAGCTTTTATTTAGCCGTAAATAACCGAATTAGAGATGACATGTACAATATTTTTACAATAGCTTAAGATTCTGGTATTATAAATTAACGTTAAGAAAAATAGATTGAATTATTTCGACTGATGATATACCGTGATCTATCTATCTATCTATCTATCTATCTATCTATCTATCTATCTATCTATCTATCTCATTCCACTCATGTCTAACTTTCTACATCTATCTATCTAGCTAGATAGCTAGATAGCTCATTCTGATCATATCTATCTATCTATCTATCTATCTATCTATCTATCTATCTGCCTCATTCTGTTCACATCTATCTATCTATCAATCTATCTATCTTATTCAGATCATATCTATCTATCTATCTATCTATCTATCTATCTATCTATCTATCTGTCTATCTCATTGTTAATATCTATCTATCTATCTATCTATCTATCTCATTCCACTCATATCTATCTATCTCGCATAATCTGTTTCTGTATTCCTTTCACGGTATTTTCATATTTATCTATCTCTGTTCCTCCCTTTATCAATGTACCTTTGTTAATCTCTCTCTGTCTCTCTGTCTCTCTTAATCTCACTTTCAAACAAACACTAGCACACACGCCAACATACATGCGCACACACAGACAAATATATATAAGAAAAATATTATATATATATATATATATATATATATATATATATATATATATATATATATATATAAATTCATTTATTAACCCCTACGCTCGGGCAGGATTTGACACAAGGTCAATTTCTAAGCGGAGTTTAACAGGTTTTAATACAGAGTTTTCCTTCTTCATGACTAGTTGCCTCACCAGGGCTGACAAACCCAGTCTGCTCTACTATTTACTCATAGCTGGAGGGAGAATAATTGGATTTATACCTTTCCCAAGTTATTAGTGTTATGTGAAATGCAATTATATATATATATATATATATATATATATATATATATATATATATATATATATATGAAATCCTATATATATGTATATATATAAACTGGCCACTTTGCGACACGTCGGAAGATCGTGGAAAATGTATAAAATTTTAGCTAAGAATTTATTGAAACTATAATTCTACTATACATATACCTTATACCTGGTCTGCTATATTAGAATCAATCAATCTTTTTCTAAAACTTTTGCTGTTTATATATATATATATATATATATATATACGATTAAGAAATATGCTGTTCTCATTTGTATCTAAACTGAAATTAAGTTAATTTTAACCATAAATTCTCAGAATGTCTTCTAAGATTCTGACTATCCATCGAATCACCGATGGAGTATGTACAAATAATCCTTTTGCAAGACTATTTTTTGCAGATTTTCCAACGTATTTGATTCCAAACGCAAAGAAAATAAATAGAGCAAATACTATGAGGAAATATTTTCCTCAAAGAAACTTATACTTCTTATTTGTTAATTTAGAAAAAAATAAAAGCAATTGTTAGCGGGTTTGGGTTCTTTGTGACGTAATGGTTAAAGTGCTATATTGGGAATTATTGGTAAGTGAGTTCGAATTCCAGTCATGATACTGCGTTCACTTTCAGACTAATACCCTTGGGAAGGGTATAAACCCTTTTTCCCCTCCAGCTATTGGTTAAACAATGTAACAACTACAAAGATAGTTTTGGGATTAGATATACCACAACGGTTGATATATCCTTAAACAAAGAAACAAGAACAAGAAAGCAATGCTTTGCTCACCAGATGGTATTACGACCTTCTTTGACATTTCGCAGAAGTGTTGCAAGGATATACATTAGAAATCCAGGTTTCTTGCTCGCCACACCCTCAGTTTTGTAGCAGAAGCACGTGCTTCCATCTAACTGATCCCTCGATATTAGCACCCAAACCCCAAAAGAAGTGCACACAGCTTGTCACTGTAAACAGTTATTTTCCGAAATGAAGAATACCAAAAAACACGGTGCATTCGCCACTACTTAATAATTAATTCTGTGTTGCTTTCCTTCCGGGTTTATTCACTTATTACATCTTTGATTGCAAACAACATCAGTTGCGAGCAATATTGAACAATTCCTGGCGGCAGCACCCCACAAAGCATCAACTATACGGCTACCTGACTCCCATCACGAAAACTATTCACGTTAGACGAACCAGACATGCAGCACACTGCTGGAGAAGCAAGGACGAGCTCATAAGTGATGTAATCCTATGGACCCCCACATATGGCTGAGCAATAGCAGGACGACCAGCTCGAACATACATACAGTTTTCTTCCTACAACTATACCATCTCCATCATCTTATCATTTCTTCTCGCATGCTTTTAAGTAGAAAAACTCAGAAAACACTCTCTGTCGGAAGAAGATTAAGAAGAAATAAAGCCGAACGAAATAATACACATCTAAATTTAACTTGAGTATTTGATTCATCGAATTTTTCACATATTTTTATTATACTGTCAGATTTACAAGTCTATGTTTTCAACATTTTCAGAAATACACACACACACACATATATATATATATATATATATATATATATATATATATATATATATATATATATATATATATATATATATAGTGCAATTAGAAGGAAACCCAAACCTGGTTAAATTGTTATTATGAATTTATTTCGACGAGGAATATTATTACTCTCCATCTTATATATATATATATATATATATATATATATATATATATATATATATATATAAGCTAATAATTGCTGGGAAAGGAAGGATGAAAGAACTCAGAAGGGATATTCTCCAATGAACCCGAATATATGGACCCACTTGTGCTGGTCGACTATCAAATATTTAGATAAATCAAATTTGTACGGACATGAGGTACAGTCTAGAGGACTTGAGAGGAGAAATGGTCGAGAGAGAGAGAGAGAGAAAGGGGGGTTGTAGATTCTATGCAATCAGCATGACTTGAGTATATATATATCTTTTCTT
>CAUZXS010001431.1:107500-137500 GCA_963585895.1 Sepioteuthis lessoniana | reverse complement strand
GGACGAACTCATAAGAGATGTACTCTTATGGACCCCCACACATGGCCGTGCAAAAGCAGGACGACCAGCACGAACATACATTCAGCAGCTTATTGAGGATACGGGATGTTGTCCTGAAGACCTACCTAGGGCGATGAAAGATAGGGAGGAGTCGCCAGAGAGGGTCAGGGATATCCGTGCTACCAGCGCGATATGATGATGATGTGTGTTGTGTTCATATTTAGATTTTTTTAATGATTGAACTATTTGTGATATCACATTTTGAAAATGAGATGCAAGCTAGTCATAAATGAATTAAAAAAAAAACAAACAGCAGGAGTCATTAAGGTCTTTGTAAATTGAATGCCGGAGTAAAACTATCTGAATATTTATTTCAATTCTTCCAACAAATAAATCTTAAATTGTATAGTAGACTTTATTGAATCGAAACAACATTTTTGAAAGATAGAAAAAACCTTTTGGGGTGGGGATTTGATTTTACAATTTCATTCTATTTTTCAAAAATACGATGGCAGAATGGAAAACGCCTAATCTCAACTAAATGCATGACCTGACATGGATACTGCAATAAAAAAAAAAAAAAAACTGCGCCCGATTGCGTAAAGCAAAGATTTTGGTAAACTAACACTAAGTGATTGAATAATGATAAAATTTTGTTTATTTCCCTCATTGGATGTTTAGAATGGTTTGGTTCGGTTTTATGGCGTATCAACCATTGTAGTTTAATGAATGCCAAATTCTTATATATATATATATATATATATATATGTTATCGTGTTTTCGGTAAGAGTTTTCCGAATTTCAGTTTTTAGGCAGGAATCTATTTTAGATGTTGTGCTCTTGAACTGGTATCATTAGTTATCAGAGTTCCATCAACCAATTCCCACCGAAAACTATAAAATCTATTCGTCGACTGTAAAGGATAAGTACAAAGGTATGTAGACAAAACATGTCTATATTGTTCAATGAAATATATATATATATATATATATATATATATATATATAATGTAATGTCTACTTTTAGTTGATATTGTATATATATAGATATATATTTCTTTTAAATATCCTGTCCGGTGGCAAAATCTACTTGGTAGCGCCAGGAGTGGCAGTACCGCCTTGAGCTACCGAAACTGTGTTATCACCCTGGTTGGCGGCTGATGAGGTTAGGTTATCGCACGTGCTTTCACACGTTGTATGATGAAATATATATATATATATATATATATATATGTGTGTGTGTGTGTGTGTGTGTGTGTGTGTGTGTGTGTGTGTGTGTGTGTGTGTGTGTGTGTGTGTATTATATTTTTTAACAATGTCTTATGTGTCATCCAGCAAAGGCAAAACCAATATTGAATGGTATGAAACTGCGTCTCGAATTAGTTTATAATCTTTTCTATACAACACTTTGCAATTCATAGTACCTCTCAAAGAAAGGTTGAGGATTTTCTTTCAAAAAGCAACATATTTACCATTATATGTATGTAATCCGAAAGGAGACATTTTAAAAAAAGCAAGTCTCCTGTCTATACAGATCAAATGAATATTCATATATAGTAATTGTTTAAATGCTCTAAAAATACCGATTGTAACATATCCGTTAAGTTTCGATCTGAACAATGACCAATCTGTGAAAGTGTTGCTATATAACGCGTAGCTGGAGGACCGAGGGATTCATAGCTTAGTCCAAAAGTGAACGTAATAGCGAAGATCGAAATTGCTTACAAAGATGGCACCGTCCAGAAAACTAATCTTTTTGTCCTCGTGGTGTAATGGTTAAAGCGGTGAACTGCGGAATCGTAGTACGCGAGTTCGTACTCCAGTCGCGCTATTACGTTCACTTTCGGGCAAATACCCTTGGGAAAGGTATGAACCCCCTTATTCTCCCTCCAGCTATGGGTAAATAGTAGGACGGACTAGGTTCTTCAGCCTTGGTGAGGCAACTAGTCTAGGAGAAGGAAAACTCTGAATTCAAAACCTGTTAAACTCCGCTTAAAAATTGACCTTGTGTCATATCCTGCCCGAGCGGAGGGGTTGGTAAATAGCACCAATCTGAATTAAATAGTTTTGAAAGAGACGACTGAATTGTATCCGAATATTTGGAGCAAACATATAAAGGGTAGGTTCAATTTGTGCTGGAACATCTTAAGCGAATTTCGAAAATGTGCAAAGAGGAATTTAGGATTTGTTAGGAGCTTTCACTTCGGGACTGAACGCAACGTTTCACCACCTGCTGTAGATATTCAATCAGGAATACCAAACTTTCGTTTATGCATCAGATTATGACAAGTGGTTTCTGCATATCAACAGAAAAAGAAAATGACTACGACTATTACAAAATGAGGACTGTGCTAACATCAAAGGCAGGAGTCCATCCACAGAAGTCTTTGCTTTGTGTTCGGTGGAATATAAAAGATGTCGTCCATTAAGAGCAACTGGGACATGAAAGGGCCATCACTGAAGACGTTTATAGCCAGAAACTTATACGGTTAAATCAAGCATTACATTGAATCTCTTCTGCTTTGGTAAACAGAAAGGTGTTATGATCCAGCATTGAAATAGAAGAAAATACCCAGCAAAACAAGCCCAAGAAAAAGTTTGGATTCTTTGTTTTATGGTATATCAAACTTCACAGGTCATTCAATACCAAAGCCATCCTCGAAGGAAAATAGAAGTGTTGCTATATAACGCGTAGCTGGAGGACCGAGGGGGTTCATAGCTTAGTCCAAAAGTGAACGTAATAGCGAAGATCGAAATTGCTTACAAAGATGGCACCGTCCAGAAAACTAATCTTTTTGCTACGGTGATTTCTCCTTCACCGGGAAAAGATTCTTTCACATATTTGATACTCGGCCAGAATAAGCTGCAACAGGTTTGAACATATATTATTTTAATAAACTAGATTTTACAAGTGGCAGAACATTTGTTAGAAATTGCTTTTCAAACCGTTCTTCAACATGGAAAATTTCATATTTCTCTAAACACGGAATCAAACATATATTTTTCTGTTAATCTGCTGTCGTTGAAAATAAATTTGTTTTTATATAATCTCTGATGAAAAATATTTCCTTTCTAAATACCATATTATACATACATTTATAATTCAACGAAAGAAAATTGTTATCCAAATGGAAAATTAGCGTGATTACATTAGTTTTTTACGATGTCGTGGAGTAAGTTTGCTGATGTGAGGAATTGGAAATGAACCTATGTCACTGATGACGAAGGACAGATCGAGAAATGTCTCTCTCTCTCTCTCTCTCTATATATATATATATATATATATATATATAAGAGGTTTATGGTTCTTTCTACCTCACTTAGTGAATTAATGAAGAACCAAATATTGCAGTATTCTTTTATATATATATATATATATATATATATATATATATATATATATATATATATATATATATATATATACGCGAGACTAGTTGCATTTAACAGGTTCTTCAGCCTTGGTGAGGCAACTTGTCTAGGAGAAGGCAAACTCTGAATTCAAACCTATGAAATTCCACTTAAAAATTGACCTTGTGTTATATCCAGCCAGAGCAGAGGAGTTGGTAAATATATATATATATATATATATATATATATATATATATATATATATATATATATATATCCTTCCCTGATTATGGCCGAAAGTCTGACACAAAGTACTAGGGATACATACAACTATGGACAATACATAAATCAATTCCCGCCGAATACGATAAAAGCAATACGGGAATACGAATGGATCCAGAACCAAATATTTAGACAGAAAATGTCTATTATGTTTAATGAAATTTGGATTAACGAAGAAATGCTGTCAAAACACACACACACACACACACACACACATATATATATACATATATATATATATTTTACATGCAACCGTCTGTGACCCTGGGTTTCATGCATTTTGCAATCATTGAAAAGAGTGAAGATTTAAAAAAAAGTTAATATGGTTAATTTTTTGGTAAGAAAAGGCAGGGTTATTTGCATGTAAGGTGTGCCTAAGTTTGTATATTATCGAAAGTTACTATGTTTGTGAATGTGCCGTTGCTCACACGTACACGTATCCATATGTTTGTGTATGTACTGATATGCCTCTTTACATATTTACACATATTTCCGCTGTCTGCGGGTGGAAAGGGGTGAGATGATGGGAGAGAGTGTGAGAAGGAAAGAGTAGGTGAGGGAGAGGAAAATGGATTGTTACAGTCAGAATTTTTTTTCTTTTTAACTTTACGGTAGCTAAATATTTCTTTTGATTTTAATATGAAATATCTGTTTTGTGGAGAATTTTGTTGTGTGATAATAATGATTAAAATTAAAATCGTCATCACGTAACTTATATATATATATATATATATATATATATATTTAGTCATACACAGATAGACTGTTTCGTTCTATGGGAACTCTTCGGTGTGGCTAGGACGCTCGAAGCCGGGATGGAAACCCATCCAACTTTACGTTAGAATAAGTCTCAGACCGCTCGGCCAACAACTGTACCACGTTGGCTAAGGGAATTTTTAAGGGATTTATGTAGCAACAACAGCAACAGCAGCGTCCGTTTGTTTAGATTTTTATACCCTATCGGCTACCAGAATGCTCAATTCTTTCGAAGAGCGTTGGATTATGCGAGCGACGGCCGATATATATATATATATATATATATATATATATATATATATACAACATCATTGTGGGTGCAAGATACAAGACAAGGTCCCATTTAAGCGTGGTTGATCATGTTTAAAATTTAGATTTTTTTCATGCCTTAGTGAAAAATAGACATCGACACATGGCTAACGATGGCATGGACAGCTATCGATAGGCTTTCGATCATATGGAAATCTGACCTGACAGATAAAATGTGACGGAGTTTCTTCCAGGCAGCGGTCGTATCGATACTGCTATATGGATGCGCTACTTGGACGCTAACTAAACGGCTGGAGAAGCTAGACAGCAATTACACAAGAATGTTGCGAGCAATATTGAACAAGTCCTGGCGGCAACACCTAATAAGGCACCATCTATACGGCCACCTACCTCCCATCACGAAAACTATCCATGTTAGACGAACCAGACATGCTGGAGAAGCAAGGACGAGCTCATAAGTGATGTACTCCTATGGACACCCACATATGGCCGAGCAAAAGCAGGACGACCAGCTCGAACATACATACAGCAGCTATGTGAGGATACGGGATGTACCCCTGAACACCTGCCAGAGGAGATGAATAATAGGGAAAAGTGGCGAGAGAAGGTCAGGGATATCCGTGCTAGCGGCACGACATGATAATGGTTTGGTTTCTTTGTTTAATGGCATATCAACTCTTTTTAGGTTATTTAATGCCAAAGCCATTCTCCTAGAAGAAGTAGCGGTACTATTTAACCCATAGCTGGGAGGATAAGGGGGTTCATACCTTTCCCAAGGGTATTTGCCCGAAAGTGAACGTAATAGCGCGACTGGAATACGAACTCGCTTACTACGATTCTGCAGTCCATCGCTTTAACCATTACACCATAAGGACACCCCCTTCGACATGATAATGATGATGATATATAAATACTTCAGCATCAACAGAAATAATTTTTTTAAAAACTGCTATGACCTTAAAATTGACCTTCTGTTGTATCTTGAGATATTGTACATATATCTTCATCATCGTCATCATCATCTCCACGTCATGAGTCTGGCACAGATTTCCTCATCTCTCTCTCTCTCTCTCTCTCTCTCTCTCTCTCTTATTCGTCTCTATCCTTCATCGCTTCCGGCTGGTCTTATAGACTACATCCTCTCTCCGTACAGAGCTGTTGTAGATAAGTTCTAACAGGTCGTCGCTTATGAGTTCATCTTTTCTTATATATATATATATATATATATATGTGTGTGTGTGTGTGTGTGTGTGTGTGTGTGTGTGTGTGTGTGTGTGTGTGTGTGAGTGTGTTTGGTTTGGTTTGGTTTGGTTTCTTTGTTTAATCGCATATCAACCTTTGTAGGTTATTTAATGCCAAAGCTATTCTCCTAGAAGAACAGTAGTGGTACTATTTAAGCTGGGAGGATAAGGGGGTTCATACCTTTCCCAAGGGTATTTGCCCGAAAGTGAACGTAATAGCGCGACTGGAATACGAACTAGCTTACTACGATTCCGCCGTCCATCGCTTTAACCATTACACCACGAGGACACGCCCGTGTGTGTGCGCTCGTGTGTGTGTGTGTGTGTGTGCCAAAGTATCTTTTTTCATGACGAGATTTTCTTGTCTCTTTAGGTAGGAAGGTTTGAGTTAATGAAATTTTGGATGAAGTATTGAAAATAAAAATAAATTCAAAAGAATTAAAATATGGTCCTTCTATCAGTGAAAAATTACGAATTCGTATTTTTCGCTACCATATATGAAAAGATAATGAATTCTTTTCATAATGACTGAAACTAATTTAATTTATAGGACTTTACACTCCTATAAATTATTTTGGGCGGTATGCCACTTGTTCCCACAAATATGGCGGACGCTCACTTATTCAGTCTCGGGAAACTATTGGCCAGGAGGACCACGTGACATGTTTAAAACTAGGTCCGCGCGTAAATTCAAGTCCTGCGTTTTTGAGCCACCTACAAGACGCGTATTTTCTATAAATACGTCGTCTTCAAACACCCTTGTTCTTTTTTACCAAATTTCTTCGCAGCAGCAACACACTCCCTTCAGCGTGAATCAATGGGAGAGCGAAGCAACACCATGAATGGGCCTCGTAGACATTCATATACAATGACTATGAGACGCTTTCCAGTCTCAGAGAAACTGCCCGTTTCTAATCATAAAAAAGGACATTTTAACATGTAATTCTTTTGTAGCTAAGTTGTGTTAGACACACACACACACACACACACTCACACTCACACATATACACACACTATTATTTTTTTAGTAGAGTTAGTAATTTCTTTTATGTATCAATGTAAGTTTTATTGTTGTAGAATATAAATTTGTTTTTGTTCGTCGCCTTGTTTTAAATGTTCATTTTGTCCGCGCCGTTTTACAACGTTTCATTCATTTCATTCGTTTCATATCTTTTACTCATTTGTTTCATTGGCTTCCTTCATTTAATTCTTTATCCATGTGCTTATAATATGCTTATTCAACCTTTTTTCTAAACATTCTATATACCAAACCTCAACATTAAATTTATAGGGAAACGCTAAATATAAACCCTTATTTTAAATATCTAAAATCAACGTAAAATCGTCGGGAACTTAAATACTAAATACAGGTCTATTCTCCTACAAATTCATTCTCTCTCTCTCTCTCTCTCTCTCTCTCTCTCTCTCTCTCTCTCTCTCTCTCTCTCTCTCTCTGTATAAAAATATAGAAAATGAAATATATCCGACCGTATGTAAACATAACAATTTGAACACCCTCCCCCCAAAAAACTAAACATTCACAGGATGTATTTGTATATCAATAATATGCCAACGTTAATTGTGCTGCTTTTTTTTAACCATCTTCAAGGCAATTTTGTAACGGGTTGTTGTCTCATCAAAAATTATTCTAAATAATAAAAAATGAAAGGAAAAAATGAGAAAATTCTTAGCGTTCTATTATCGTTAGTAGCATTCTGTTTTGAAATATATGTGACGTATTAAGTGTTCAAAAATGTTCATTCTTTAATTCATTTGATTAATATATATATATCTATATGTATTGTTTTTAATTATATACACATCGATTTGCAATAAAATTCAATGATCAAAGAAAAGTAAAAGAACACGTAAAATTGAATTGACATGTTTTGCTATGAGGATAGTTTCATTGCAAATGAAATTTTATTTCGCGTAAACGAAATCAACTCAGATAAATCTCCTGTATCAGTTCATATATGAATTGTTATGTTTGATTTTTTACTGTTTTACTTATTTTACAATACTACATTCATTTGATTGCTGGGAACCCTGTTGTAGCTAATGTGCTGAACAGTGAAATCGTAGTATACGAGTTCGAACACCAGTGGCACCATTGGTTTTACTTTCTTTTATTTCTACGGCTATAGGTTAAATTGTACCATTACGGTTCTTTATCAAGGATACCTTAAGCATTAAATAAACTATGGAGTTGGTTATGTCGTTAAACAAAGAAACCAGTCAAACCATTTTGAATTCTTGGTGAGACCATGGGATATAGTATAGAAACCTTGCTTTAAAAGAACGGGTTTCCGTAATTTTTATAAACTATGATAATTCTATCTCTTCTTTAGTAAGTAAGTAAAACTGGCGACCGTGGTCAAGGGCAACCAGAAGGCTCCTTTTTCAAGAACTACTACACCAAGGTGTTAGGGAGGGCGCTACTCCTTTCCCTGGATTGATCCACTTTACCCTTGATATGTACCTTATATTGCTGAATGTTAAGCAAGGAGGTATCAAGTACCATTTTCAAAGTCTTTGGTAGGACACGACCTATGATTGAACCCAGTCTCTTCTATAAACTATGGTAATTCTCTCTCCTGTGGTGTACTTAAGCGTTAACCTATGTTTTTCATTTACCACACCTTTTTACGCTTTAAAAAGAAGCACGACTGGAGTTCGAACTCGTGTACTACAATGTCACTGTTCAGCGCATTAGCCACAACAGGGATCCCAGCAATCAAATGAATGTAGTATTGTAAAATAAGTAAAACAGTAAAAAATCAAACAAAACAATTTAAAGGTGTACTTTTTTTACTTTTGTTAACTGGGTTTTTCGTTATTTATATAACATGCATTGATTTGAATAAAACACAGTTTTTTCCAAGCAGCAGTCGTGTCGATACTGCTATATGAATGCACTACATGGACGCTAACTAAACGTATGGAGAAAAAGCTTGACACTAATTACACAAGTGGTGTAATGGCTATCGTCGTAGAAAATGGACACGGTGACACGAGTTCATATCCTGGACAAGGCTAATTGCATTTCACATAGCACTCATACCCTTGGGAAAGGTATGAATCCAATTATTCTCTCTCCAGCTATGGGTAAATAGTAGGACATACTGGGTTCTTCAGCCTTGGTGAGGCAACTAGTCTAGGAGAAGGAAAAATCTGAATTCAAACCTAAACTCCGCTTAAAAATTGACCTTGTGTCATATCCTGCCCGAGCGGAGGGGTTGGGTAAATTATATTACACAAGAATGCTGTGAGCAATAGTGATCATGTCTTGGAGGCAACACTACCACCCATCGCGAAAACTATCCAAGTTAGACGCAACAGACATGCAGGACACTGCTGGAGAAGTAAGGACAAAATCATAAGTGACATACTCCTGTGGACACATTCACATGGACGACCAGCTAGAACATATATAGAACAGCTCTGTGCCGATACAGGATATAGTCTTGAAGACCTCCCGGGAACAATGGAGGATAGAGGTGGGTAGAGAGAGAGAGAGGGCCTGGTAAATCCAAGCTAGCAACACTACATGATAATGAAGAATCTAAAATGAAATTTTACTCCCCAATAACAAAGTTTTCTCATGAAAAGATCGAAACAATTTAAACTCGAACATGTTTTGGTTTTTTTTTGTTTTTATTTATTTATTTATCTATTTATTCAATGGCATATGGGGGATGTCCTCGTGGTGTAATGGTTAAAACGATGGACGGCGGAATCGTAGTAAGCGAGTTCGTACTCTAGTCACGCTATTACGTTCACTTTTGGGCAAATACCCATGGGAACGATATGAACCCCCTTATCCTCCCAGCTATGGGTTAAATAATGTCACTACTGTTCTTCTAGGAGAATGGCTTTGGCATTAAATAATGGTTGATATACCATTAAATATATCGAAAATTAAATTAAATTTAAATCGAAATTTATTGTGTAGTCTAATTAGCGTTAATAAGTAGGACATGTGGAAATTCCACGGAAGGAAAAAATCAAGAGGAGTTATTTAACAGTGAATGGATCATTTGCAACTTTATTATAAATAAATTCTTTTCAATAAATGATACAATAATCTCCAATAAGAATCAATATACTTAATAAATAAAATAAAGTTGTTGATCGTAGTCGAGGATGACCAAAAAGCTCCCGTTTCAATTGGAACTACATCGATGTGTAGCGGAGTGCGCTACTCCTTTCCCTGGATTACTACCCAAACCATCAATGGCATATCAATCTTCTTTGGTTATTTAATGCCAACACTATCCTTGAAGAGCACTACGGGTATTATCTAATCCATAGTTTAGGGGATTTATATCTTTTTCAAAAGTATTTATCCGAAAATAAATGTATTAACGCAACTGGAGTTAAAACTCACTTACTACGATTTGCCGTCCGGTGCATTAGCTACTCCACCACAGAGACACTCTTCCTATCTATCAATCTATCTATGTGTATATCTATCGTACAAACATAGTGGATTCAAGGATAGTATTTTCACATTGACATGAGACTAGTTTTCGAGTAAATATCTCTAATGAGTGAAAATACTTTTGATAAAACCTAATATTAAAAAAAAATTATCGTATATTATTCGATGGCTGTTTACAGTAAGCCTGCTGGATTTGGGAATTCCTTTCCTTTGATTCGATAATCCTTTTATACCTCTCTCTAAGTCTGTATGTCTGTCTATCTCTCAATCTCTCTCTCTCTCTCTCTCTCTCTCTCTGGGTGTGTCTGTGTGTGTCGATGCACTTTTAAATATCAATTCTCAACAAGTGTGTTATTACTTACTTACTGAAGCTTCGAACTCTTTATTTAATGGCATATCAACTTTTGTTTATCTGAAATTCTGAGATGAAGTTAGGTAATATTTATCTAAAAATATGCGATAAGAGATCGGGTAAAAAATCTGACTTGATAGTAAAGAGTAGTATCTGATAGGTTGATTGAGACATTAGGTTTATCATATTTACCCCCCCTCCGCTCGGGCAGGATATGACACAAGGTCAATGTTTTAAGCAGAGTTTAACAGGTTTGAATTCTGAGTTTTCCTTCTCAGGATTAGGTTTATAAGTCGGAAAAATTCACTCAGAATTGTCCGGCAAGGACACATGGATAAGACGTTATGGTTGAAAAGTGTCTCTGAGTGGAATTATCAAGGGGTTACTTATTTAATCCCACTAAGTTAAAAATAAAAAGGGATATTTACAATAATTTAACAGTAAGACTCGGTCATGATCAACAGAGCTGGAACAATCTACTCCCGTTGATTAAACAAGGAGTCCAAAGTATAGGATATAGGGTCCCGAGTATAAGGTTCGATATGAAACCCCTAAATAGGCCAAAGGATATATCGGCCGAAACGTTTAGAAGATGAAATCAGTAGTACGATTTTTCTTCTAAATAAGTATCAGTAGTTTATCAAATTCCAAAGCCTCTTTTATTGGATAAACGTTATGCTACTATTTAAGTTAAAGTACTATAGCGACCCCGGGTTAAAACTCGCTCACAACGCCACCGGAACTTTCCTCTACGGTGTCAGATGTGGCTCACAGTTGGCAAATATGAGGAAAAGAAGTGTACTGTGTTTTTTATTTATTTTACTTTGTACATTCTCATTGGAAATATATATTGTCTTGGTAAAGGTTTTGGCCTTCATTATTGGTGATTATAAGCTTTTCAATATTTACCAACCCCTCCGCTCGGGCAGGATATGACACACGGTCAATTTTTAAGCAGAGTTTAACAGGTTTGAATTCAGAGTTTTCCTTCTCCTAGACTAGTTGCCTCACCAAGGCTGAAGAACCTACTCTGTCCTACTATTTACCTATAGCTGGAGGGAGAATAATTGGATTCATACCTTTCCCAAGGGTATTAGTGCTATGTGAAATGCAGTTAGCTTGGTCCAGGATTTAAACTCGTGTCGCCGTGTCCATTTCCTACAACGATAGCCATTACACCACAGGCATTAGCTTTTCTTCTGTTTCTTTCTCTGAATTAGTTTTATTTCGTTGAGGTCAGGATGTATATTGTTGAAAGCTGGCTGGAAATATATTCTGAGAATCTTATAGATCAGCGTGTTTTCTATGCTCTTAATGAATATCTAAAGTTCATAAACTGATAATTTTCTGGGTTGTTTTCCAAAACTACCGTTGTGGCGTCGACAATTTATTCATATATATATATATATATATATATATATATATATATATCTTCAAGTGCCAAGACCACTAAAAAAATTTAACAATCGATCTCACATTTCTACCAGTTTCAGTAATCACCAGACTTGATGATGTACTGATGCTAAAAACATCGATTGAAATCGAAACAAAACAAATTGTTACGTGCCAAATGTTATTTCCTATTGTCTGGTCAACTCGTAAACATTGAAGGATTTCTTATTTTCAATTTTTTTTCTTTTTTTAGCAACAGGTGACTTCTTTGATTTGGTGAATGAATAGCACGACAAATCGAAGCTGCTCATATATATATATATATATATATATATATATATATAATATATATGCATAGAGTGTTTTGAGGTTGTCAAGAACAAAACAATAGAAATTTATTGTGTAGTCTAATTAGCGTTAATAAGTAGGACATGTGGAAATTCCACGGAAGGAAAAAATCAAGAGGAGTTATTTAACAGTGAATGGATCATTTGCAACTTTATTATATACAAATTCTTTTCAATAAATGATACAATAATCTCCAATAAGAATCGATATACTTAATAAATAAAATAAAGTTGTTGATCGTAGTCGAGGATGACCAAAAAGCTTCCGTTTCAATTGGAACTACATCGATGTGTAGCGAAGTGCGCTACTCCTTTCCCTGGATTACTCCACTTTACCCTTTATACGTACCTTATAATACTGAGAGTAAAGCAAAGAGATATCAAGTACCATTTTTTGTGTCTTTGGTATGATTCAACCTAGGATCGGACCCCAGTCTTCCGAGCCATTGGTGAACATTTTATTCACTTGGCAAGAGTATTCGACAATGACCCCGGAGATTGGGATTCAGTCCCAGGTCGAGTCATCAAAAATATACATCTCATTTTTGTTAGTATTTGTGACAATACCTCTCTGGCCTGAAACCACTAACGGCCATTAGATCATATCGGCTAGTGGTTTCTCCAACCTCCGACCAGGAGCATTACACATTTCTTTACAGATACGCAAAACACAACCAAGAGGGTGGAGGAAAAGAACAAACGAACAAACACGGACTTGGGTTTGCTCCAAGCGCAAGAAAGGGGAAGTCTGTGACACTGTGGATTCTGCGAGCTAACGTGAGCATGTACTCGAACGAAATTCTCACAAGCCATTACCAATGCTGATATCTTTTCGCGTTGGTTAACACGGCCTCAGTAGGTCAACAGGTCTGAGCAGTCGTCTTTCTGACTTCTGTTGACTCTCTTCTCTGCCCTGCTTCCATCTTCTCATTGCCTCCTTCTGCCAACTGTGTCCTTCTCTGGACAGATACTTCAAGCCCACTGTTCTCTTCTGTCTTCCTTTGTCAACTGGTTCTCTCTGTATTCTCTGGGACCTTCCTCCCCTCTTTCACATCCGGTCTCGCGGGAGATCTCGCCCTCAGACCCTTTGTGTGGGTTTCGCTTCAAAACAAAGAGATTCTCTTACCGGCACCAACACAAAGGGAAACTAATGCTGCCTATCGCATCACACTTTAATAATATGAAAAACGACGAGATTAATAAATAGTTGTATATTCTGTTTTGTGAACAACGGTGTTGTTAGTAACGAGGAATCTTCGCTACTGTTTTACTTTTTTCCGACTTTCACAGCTTCTTGCTGGAACTTGTCGGAATTACAGAGTTCAGAGGATCTGCGGAACTTCTAAGATCTTTAACAAACCAATACACAATCATTTATTATAGTTAAGAAGAATGAACGAAGTTTCACCGGGCAATTCCACCATTCTCTGTTTGATCTGATGAAGCTACATGCACGTAGAAATATATCCCTCTTGCTCAAAGGGTATGATGTCAAGAATATACCACTTGGGTGTGGGTAGGATATGTGGATGAGCGTAACTTTTCAACGAACTGACAAGCAGAATTATTACGTAGATTTTAATATAAAGACTTGAATTAAAAGCCTGTAAATACACATACTGTTCAACCCCTTATGGGGCATTGAAAGCAAAAATGTATCTATTTTGAAATGTTTGACTATACTTATAACGATTTGTATTTTCAACGGTCCATTAAAATCATTCATTTTTGAATTGTACTCACTTATCAATTCTAGGGTTATTTAATGCCAAATCCATCCTTCTAGAAGAACAGTAGTGGTACTATTTAACCCATAACTGGGAGGATTAGAGATTTCATCACTTTTCCAAGAGTATTTGTCCAAAAGTTGACGTAATTGCACAACTGGAGTTCGAAATCGCTTACTATGTACCATAGCCATATACATGAATATGCGAAATGTACATGGGACGTTCATTACATATATACGTATATCACATAGAACATAGGATTCTCGAAATTCGAAAAACACGTAACGACTTCTCAGTTCAGGGACGAAACCTTTTATCACCTTTGAGTTAAAGGTTTCGACATAAGGAAGAGAGATACACATTCGTTCTATGCTGGCTTTTTCATCTGCATCCTCCCCGCGCTACAAAGGTCTCCGCGAGCAAGCGAATGTCAACCCTCTCGTTCGGTGTCCAGTTCTCAGCTAACTGACTTTTCAAAATCTCACAAAATCCTCCGCGCGCTTCCGGTTCGTGACGTCATTCGCACTGACTAGCCTCTGTTTCCCATTTCGGGCTATTATGACATCTCTGAGTGACACGTCCGCTCGGTTCGCGCACTTGCGCATGAACACCGGTGTTAATGATGCACCTAACTAACCCATGTGCTGAGCCGAAAGGTTCTCAGCCTTTCTAAACTCAAAGGCATGAAACCGAAATCCCTCGGCCATTATATTACACTACGATTTCGGAATCCAGCACTTTAACCATTCTTCCACGTTTAGTAAGCAGTAGTCGGTTTTGGGTTTAGCGTATTTGGCTCCATAATTTTTTTCTACTGAACCCATTTCACTTGTTGGCGTCTTCTTTATTTGTGGAATGCTGCAAAGGAAATCCGGAGGGAAGGAAGGAAAGAAACAAAGATACCTCTCAACTCAAATTTAATATCTGGGTTTTTTTAATTCGTTTATTCTGTAGCGATGAAATATCTTACTGGTTTATTAAAAAACTGGCATCTCCAAAACAATGCTTTGAAATATATCAATCATTTTTTGTTGGCGATTAGTCCAAAGTCTCTGGTTACGTCCACTGGGTGTTTTTAGTAATATTAATTTCGGCGGTGTCGGCTAGCTAGCACTAGACATGGATAAGTGCCCGGCCACAAGACACAGTCGTGTGTTTGCAGCTAGCAGCCGAGTGGAAAAGCGCCCTTACAATACACCGCTCCTACTTCCTATCAGGGCTTTCTGGGAACCACTACATTTTTTAATTTATTTAATTTGTTTGTTTTTTATTAGTGTCTGCATACACATGGGAATTATATAGAACACTCAGATGTAAAGATTAAATAGTATAATTTCGGTTCTTTTGCAAACTATGGATTGGCATTGAATAACCTACAGAAGTTGATATGCCATTAAACAAAGAAAGTAAAGAACTCAGACGGTACACCACGTCCCAGGGAGTTTTGTTTTCTCAAAATCCTCCTCAAAGAACTATTTTAACAACAAATGCAGCGTCCGTCAATCTCTATGCATAAATTGACCCAATAGGGGTTGACATGCAGTTAAAATAAATCAATAGAATCTTCTTTGCTTTTTTCTCTGGATTTCCTTAAAATTAACATTGGATCTATTTCAATATTTCTGTCCATTATCAAGCCTGGCCTCTATGGCTCCGATTCACTAATCTAACCATTCAGGTACACCCGGAAAGCCAATGTCAATTTCTTGTCATCCCAAATACTTTTGGACAATTGCAAAAGACTGACGTAAAAGCGCGTGCAATACGCGCACTATTAGCAATTTCTGGAAAAGAAACGTGTCAGAATTGTTGTTAAGGCGGTAGCTACGTCTCTTGCTAGTCTCAGGAGGTTCTCTATTATTGATTCTTGTTAAGATATTCAGACAGCTTTTAAGGTCTGAGGCAAAGGCCTATTTGCCATGTTCTTGTGGTGAAGATTATAATTGAAGAAAGTCGATTGGTGTTAATACGGGGAAAGAAGGGGTTAGATTTGAAATTGCTGGACTTGGTATTTGACAGGGGTCAGCGTGCGAAAATGCAAAATGTATGGTAATAATTTAATAGTGGATAAGAAAATGAGAAATGGTTTTAGGAAAAGTAAGTAAGTAAAGCTGTCTCCCTTTAGTCGAGGGTAACCCGAAGGCTCCCTTTTCGATAGCTACTACACCAAGGTGTAGGGGAGGGCGCTACTCCTTCCCTGGATTGCTCTACTTTACCCTTGATCCGTACCTTATAATGCTGAGTGTTAAGCAAGGTGGCATCAAGTACGATTTTTTGAGTCTTTGGTATGACTCGACCTGGGATTGAACCGAGGTCTCCCGGGCCATTGGCGAACACTGTAACCGCTAGGCGTGCCTCCTAATTAAAGAGAAAATAGAGTATATATTTTGGAATGGATTCTAAATATTTATAATAATATCATAATCAGGTTGACGTGCTATCAGCACGGATATCCCTGACCCTCTCTCGCCACCCTTCCTTATCCTTCATCGCTTCCGGCAGGTCTTTAGGGCTACACCCCGTATCTACACAGAGCTGCTGTGTGTAGGTTTGAGCTGGTCGCTCTGCATTTAATCGGCCATCTGAACGTGTCCACAGGAGTACATAATTTCTGAGCTCGTCCCTACTTCTCCAGCAGTGTCCCGCATGTCTGGTTTGTCTAATTTTTATAGTTTTCGTGATGGGTGGTAGGTGGCCGTATAGCTGCTGCTTTGTGGGGTGCTGTCTCCAAGACTTGTTCAATATTGCTCGCAGCATTCTTGTGTATTTTCCATCAAGCATTTTCTCCATACATTTTATTAGTGTCCATGTAGTGCATCCATGTAGCAGTATCGACACGACCGCTGCTTGGAAGAAACTGCGTTTCATTTTATCGGTCAGGTCTGACTTCCAAATGACCGATAGTCTATTGTTTAAAACAACTGAAGACTTTTTTCTGGTGAATGGTTTAAGATGAATTACATAAAATAGACATACAAGCAAGAATAAAAAATAGCAGTGCTATAATTTTCTCCTCTCTCTATTTAACGTCAAATCTATTTTTATGTAAATAATCAGTTCTATTTAAAACAATTTTGTTTAGCATAAGTACACAGTTTAATTGTCAAAAACATTTCTATTTCAAACTATTCAAGCAGTTATATGTAACAATTCAGCTAAGTGCAAATACAGTTTTAATGTCGAAAAACAGTTCTATTTCAAATAATTCAGTTAAGCGTAAGCACGCAGTTTAAATATAAGTACGGTTTGATTGTCAAAAACATTTCTATTTCAAGCTATTCAGTTGACTCAAACAATTCATTTTAGCATAAGTATGCTGTTAGTTCTATCTAACCCATAGATAGGACCCTTATCAGGTGCTACCAATCCGGGCCAGAGTGGAACTGGGAGGAGGGGGTCTTACCCCTCTGCAGAGAAGAAGTCGGTGTATTCTACAGCCCCAGCCGACTGGGCAAGGAGATTTACGATTTGTTTGTTTTGTTGTTAATGTTATATCAACTTTCTTGGGTTATTCATTGCCAAAGCCAACTGTCCAGAAGAACAGTAGTGGTACTATTTAACCCGTAGCCCGTAGGATAAACGGTCCATATGTTATATTTTGACCCCTCGCCCCGGCCTAAAAATGCTATTCCAAGGTGATACACCGGAAGGAAGTGACACATTCCAACGGCCAGTAATCGAAAGAGATCGCGTGGGCGGATTAAGGCTTATGATATGGGAAAAGGTGAAGGTCCCATTCTGCCATTACAGTCATGCACCGGAAGAGAGTAACCTCTGAACTGCATGACAGTTATTTCCGCTTGATGACGATTAAACATTCGGTTTCAAAGATCCAGTAGGCGATCGTGTGGGCGTTGAGTTATTATTTAACTCAGTTGAGTTTGGGGTGCAAGAGGAGTTGCCAGCAGACTTCCAGACAGTAGAGACCAGATGTGGTAAGGAAGGCCACACCCGACCAAGGGGGTCCTCGGAAACCCCTGATGCAGTTGCCAGTCGAATTCCAGACAGTAGAGACCAGATGTGGTAGGGAAGGCCACACCCGACCGAGGGGGCACTCGGAAAACCCCTGATGCAGTTGCTAGCAGACTCCCAGAGGGTTAGAGACGAGATGTGGTAGGGAAGGCCACACCAGACCGAGGGGGCCCTCGGAAAGCCCCGATGGAGTAGACCTCAACAACAGGAGAACAATAAAGACACAACGAGACGGTCATAACAGTGGGGTCAAAATATGAAGTTTATGTTCGGTCTCCAGCATCCTCTCACATGCTAACCTTTCGAACCCTTGCAATAAAGAGAGAGGTGAATATAATTGTAAAGAAGTCTTCATGCGTCCTATATCCTGCATCTTAATTCTTCTTGCGTCTTCCTTGATGCGTCGTTTATCATTGTGTCAGTATTTATCCAGTATATATATATGTGTATTTCTGCATGAATCAGCAGATGATAGTGCAACACATACCTTTCCGAAAGGGATTTGTCCGAAAGTGAACGTAATAGTTCGACTGGAGTTTGAATTCGCTCACTACGATTTCGCCGGCCAGTGTTTTAAACATTTCACCATGAGGACACCACCTCGGTTCATGAGTTGTACAATACTGGATATTTCCTTTGATAATAACTCAAAAATAGTTCTTCAGGTTTTCTTGTTTTTGAGGCTGGTCAAGAGATATGTTGTAATAATGGCAATAAAGTCAATGAATGTTTTTGTGACCGTGTGTCTGACTTTTTTCCTTACATCAATAACCCCAACTAGCCGTAATCTCTTCATTTCGTTTTTGTCTCTTTGTCTCCGTTAAAGTTTTTCGAGACACCCGTTACAATAAGAATTAATTATACCCGGGATGCCTGAATTCAAACCGTGAAAATTCTATTTCTACATCGCTGTTGCCGGTAAAATGTTCTTATCCTATATTTCATATGTGATTTTTATCATCCTTTTTTAAACATATATTTTAAATAGCCAATAAAATGTTTTAATCTGTCATTTAATAGCATGTAACGCTGTTAAATAATATTTTTTAAGATTTTACATTTTCTGCTAATTTTTCACGAAGCAGCCTAAGGTGGTTGGCCCATGGACATGGAAAGCTTGGAGTTCTAAGGGTTAAGACTATCGAAAGAAAGTGAATATAGAAAAGAGGTAAAAATATAACGACACAATTAAAGAAAAAAAAATAAAACAATTTAAAAATGGAAAAAAAAGATGGTAAAAAGGACTTGGAAAAAATAGATTAAAACGACAAAACGATAAGAGAAAGTTCACGTAATCAATGGAGAATTCTTTTTTCTCTTCTTTTTTTTAAGAGAAAAAGGCTTTTAAAAATATGAAACATAGAAGAGAAAGAAATAAGCGAAATAAAGAAAACATTTTCTTTAAAAGAAAAAAAGAGCAGACGAGGATATAATAAGGAGGTAATTTAAACGGGGGAAAAACAGAAAATTGAGAAGATAAAGAATTCCAATTAGAGGAATAATGAAAGGCTGGGAAAAAACGGGGTTTAAAAGGTCAGTTATTACCAGAATAATGAGTCGAATCTTTAAATATAAAAGGGAAATATTTTCCCCTAAAAAATAAGAAAAAAAAATAAAGGGGAGATCATCAAATGAAAATAAAAATGGTGGATAAGGAAAAGGCTTCATAAAACGCTAAGGACCTAAAAGAGAAAACGTGTCAGAGAGAGAGAGAGAGAGAGAGAGAGACAGACAGACAGACAGACAGACAGACAGAGACAGAGACAGAGAAAGAGAGAGGGTTAGTGAAACAAGAAGATAAAAAGCAGAGAAAAATATTGAAAAGTCGAGAATATGATAAGAATTCAAAGAAATAATTAAATCCCGCAGTTCAAGAGCTTCGGTGGATATGAAGTTACCCTTTTGTTGCTTTTATTCAGAGGTTCATGCAAGTGGTAGTACCAGTTAGATTGATTCATTTAACGGCATGTCAACCCGTCTAGGCTTATTTTGTTCCGAGAGGTCAAGTAATCGCGTCCATTGTAAGTGTATATTTACATTTTATATAGTTGTTTCCCAAAGGGTTTTCTGCTCACAATTTTATATCCATTCTTTATATAAACATTGTTCCTTAATAATTTATATGGCTTTAAATATTCCTGTTCTATACACTTTTACTAGTCTATATGATTTCAAGTAATTATTAGAATTTATAATAATTATCAGTTATATAGTTTCAATGGTTGGTTTGTTGGGTTTTTTGACATATTAATCTTTGTAGGTAATTTAACGCCAAAACCATTTTTATGCGAATATTCAGTTCTATTTCAAACAATTCAGTTTAACATGAGTACACAGTTTAAATGTCAAAAACATTTCTATTTCAAGCTATTCAGTTTAGTCTTACAGTTCTCTTTCAAACAATTCAGTTCTGCGTAAGTACGCAGTTTCGATGTCAACACATGTCTATTTCAAACAGTTTAGTTTAAAACTTTAATTGTCAAAAATATTTCTATTCCAAGCTATTCAGATTAGTCAAACAGTTATAATTAAAAAAAAAATCAGTTCAGCATCAGTACGTAGATAAGTTCAATTTAAATCCATTTTATACAAATAATCAGATCTATTTCAAATAATTCAATTTAGCATGAGTACATAGTTTAACTGTCAAAAACATTTCTATTTCAAAATGTTCAGTTTAATGAAACAGTTCTATTTCAGCTAATTCGGTTTAGTATTAGTATAGATTTTTTTTTACATACAGTTAAATGTCTAAACGGTTCTTAATTAAACAATTCAGTTTAGCATAAGTTCAGTTTCAATGTCAAAAACTGTTCCGTTTCAAACAATTCATTTTAGCATAAGTACGCAGTTTAAATGGAATTACACAGTTTATTGTCAAAAACATTTCTATTTCAAGCTATTCAGTTTAGCATAAATACCAAGTTAGTTCTATTTAACCCATAGATAGGGCCCTATCAGGTGCTACCATTCCGGGATAGAGTGGACCTAGGAGTAATGGCAATGAAGGGGTGGTCCGCATTCCCCAAAGCTCCAGCATCACTAAAACCTCACCATTACATTGTTTAGTGTCATAATCAAGACACTCGTTGTGGAGGGGTCTTACCCCTCTACAGAGGTGCAGTCAATATATTTTACAGCCTCGGCCGACTGGGCAATATGGTTTCAAGTATTCTTATCTAATACAAATAACATTTGGACTATTGTATAATTTCAAGTAACAACTCCAAGAAAGAATGATATCTGGTTTGCAAACTGTTATATAATTTCATGTATTAATATTCGATAAAAGTTTCAAATACATCTATTTGACCCATAGATAAGGCCTTAATTAGGACTACCTATCTGGGTCACAGTGGACCTGGGAGTAATGGCTATGAAGAAGTACTCTTCAATCGCCACAGCTCGGGGACTGCTGCCAAACTACCATATGCAATTTACTATGGTTTGGTACTTTTTTTAATGACAAATCAACCACCGTGGGTTATGTATTGCTAAAGCAATCCTACAAGATGTGCATTAGTTGAACTGTTTAACCCACAGCTGGGAGTAGTTTAGTGTCATACCCTGGACATCACTCTTATTTTGCAGTGGGTGGCCTTAATTCTCTTTGGGGGATACAGTTAACGTATTCTTAGCCTTAGAGAGAGAGAGAGAGAGAGAAGAGCGCGAGAGGGAGAGTTGGGAAGGTGTTTAAATTCTTGATTTTTACTTTCTTTCATGCCTATCAGTTTGTGAGTTTCACCGAGAGATAATTTCAGCCATCTCTGTCTCTCAGTAATCTGGAAAACCTACTCAGTAGTCCTCTTATCTAACAACTGAAACCCACAATTTAGACATCTGTGCTAATATATTTTTATTAGTTCCATTAAAATATTTATTTACGTTTAGATCTAAACATAAGTCCCGTTTTGTTTTACATTCTCCACATAAAAATCTTGAAATAAGCAATAAATTACTTACAAATTATAAATTAATTACAACAATCTTTAGTAAAGTAAAAAAAGAAAAGTTGTCTCCCTTTAGTCGAGGGGGACCCAAAAGCTTCCTTTTCGATAGCTACTACAGTAAGGTGTAGGTGAGGGCGCTACTCCTTTCCCTGGATTGCTCCACTTTACCCTTGATCCTTACCTTAAAATGCTGACTGTTAAGCAAGGTAGCATCAAGTACCATTTTTGAAGTTTTTAGTATGACTTGACCTGGGATTGAACCCAGGTCTCTCGGGCCATTAGTATTGTTTTATTTTGAGAAACTAAAAAAATAAGTTCATTTTCTTGGATTCTAAGAATTAAAAAAACTGTAGATAATTTTTTCAAACAAAATTCCCTTTCAATTATACTTGTAAATTTTGGTTAGGTTTGGTTTTATACCATATCAACCATAGTAGTTTAATTGATACCAAACTATGTTTATATATATATATATATATATATATATATATATGATTTGTTGACTCATTTTGTTTATAACATTCTTAAACAAGTCTGAGGTCTTTTCAGCACACAGTTAAATGGTTTCATAACCGGCTCATTTTGCCTAGCGGGTAGAATGTTCGCCAATGCTCCTGGAGACCGGGGTTCAATCCCAGGTCGGGTCATACCAAATACTTTAAAAATGACACTTGATATCTCATAGTTTAACTCTCAGTGATATAAGGTATGTATGAAGGGTAAAGTGGAGCAATCCAGGGAAAGGAGTAGCTCTCTAACCTACACGTCGGTGTAGTAGCAATTGAAAAAGGAGCCTTCTAGTTGCCCTTGACTACTGTCACCAACTTTACTTTTGCTTTTTATGCATAAATGCCTGTTCTTGGCTGAAGCAGTGTCTCATCAAACGAGGCAGACATCAGCAACCGACTAGCAAAGGAATGGACAGATATCAATACGCTATCGGTCATATGGAAGTCAGACCTGACCGATAAAATAAAACGCAGTTTCTTCCATGCAGCGGTCGTGTTGATGCACTACATGGACGCCAACTGAACGTATGGAGAAAAAAGATTGACGGCAACTAGGCAAGAATCCTGCGAGCAATATTGAACAAGTCCTGGAGGCAGCACCCCACAAAGCAGCAGCTGTACGGCCACCTACCACAACATCACGAAAACTATCAAAATTACGCGAACAGGGCATGCAGAACACTGCTGGAGACCTAGGGACGAGATCATACGTGATGTACTCCCGTGGACTCATTCACGTGGACGAGCAAAGGCAAGACGACCAGCTGGATCCTACATACAGCAGCTCTGTACCATTACGGAATGAAGACCTGCCGGAAACAACGGACGATAGGGAGGGGTGGCTCGAGAGGGACTGGGATATCTGCGCGGACCGGGCTACATGATGATGATGATTTATAAACGAATGATTGTTATGAAATAAAAAATAGTTGCTTGCAACCATAGAAGTGTTCATAAATTATTGATATATATATATATATATATATATATATATATATATATATATATATATATATATATATATTTCTATTTAGCTTTCGACAATTATCTCGCTTCCGTCTATAATGTGAATAATTACAAAAACAAATAACGAAATAGCTCATCGGGGAAATGAACTCGGTGAGCTGACTTCATTTCCTACGACGATAATCGTTTCACTTGGTGCTCCTCCTTCATTCTTAGAAACTATCAACCGAAGAAATAGACGTTATAAAATCTAAAGCTGATTAATATATATATATATATATATATATATATATATATATATATATATATATATATATATATATATTTGTAAGTGTTTTTAAAAAGTTTTAAGCCTTAAAATCCCCCCCCAAAAAAATCTAGTTGAATAATTTTGTTGGTGCAATACGCAAAAGTTAATTCTAGAAAAAATATTTAGACTTCTGTCTTAATTGCTGTGTAGGTGAGGTATATATAAAGATTAAAGGTGTGAGACTAAGTCAAAATATAGGTGAGGATCAAGACTTTTTGAATGAATCTCCCATGTATCAATATATCTTAGAAGGTGTAAACAAACATATAAATACACACACACACACACACATATCTATATATTAATATATATATATAGATAGATATATAGATATGTGTGTGTGTGTGTGTGTGTGTGTGTGTGTGTGTGTGTGTGTGTGTGTGTGTGTGAAGCATGAACGAAAAGGTGACACATAAACGGCCATCATTATACGAGGATGAACATTCTAAAACTGATAGTCTCACGAACGCTTAGTGATAAGCGTTCACGTGTATATGGAAATCAACCGACTTCAAACGAAGTCTCATTCGATCTTGAGAAGACTGGTTATTATTTAAAACGTTTGCAAATTTGAATTGTTTTTTTTTTTTCGAAAGATGTCTTTCAGAAGGAAAATCAGTCAATAAAAGTTAATCAAATGTAAAAATATTTTAAAATAAATTTGCTTTGTTTCTTTTTTTTTTTTAGTTTCAACCGTATTTTTTAAAATACAAATCAAACGACAAAGGATAAAATTTTAATCAATATCAACCAACATAGAAGTAAGGTATCAAATGGCAAACCTTTGAATTTGGTAAACCAGTTCATACACCTTGGTAGCAATATCTTATCTACTGAAAATGTTGTTATCATACACATATGCAAACCATGGGTTGTTATTGTTAGGTTAACGATCGTATGGAAAACATTGTTTTTTTTCTGATAGATAAAACAGGATTTCTTCAAAGCTGTTGCCGTGTTAGTACTACAATATGGTAGCACCTATTGAACTGTCAAGAAACACTCCAAGGAAGTGTGTATTGGTTAAATCCCTGGACTGCGAAATCGTGGTAAGCATAGTTCAAACTCTAGACGCGTAATGCGTTCACTTACAGACAAATACCCTTGGAAAGGCATGAATCTGCTTATCTTCTTAGCAATTGGTTAAATAGTACCACAATTGTTCTTTAACACATTTGGCTTTGGCATTAAATAACCCAAGCCATTAAACCAAAAAACCCCAAAAGAAACCGAACTCCGAGAAAAAAAAAGATGGAAACTACAAAACTACCTGCTGTTTTGATTAAATCCTAGAAGCTGCACCCTACACAAAAGCAGCTGTACGGTTACACACCTATAATCTCAAAAGCCATCCAAGTAAGGCAAGGTAAACATGTTGGGTTTGGCTGGAAAGGTAAGAACGAATTCGAAAATGTCGTTCTCCTGCGTGAAGACACCTGTGTTGGCGAAACAGTAAAAATTGACACGCATCTACCCGGTGCAAACATTGAGGACTTAACAAGAATCCAAATCAATAAAGGTGGATGTCGAGAAAGAGTGAAAGAAAGTCATGCAGTCAACACATCTCGATAACGATTATTATCAAGGAACGAAAACGACCATGGAATAAATTTTGAAGTCTCGAGAAGGAAACAGAGTTACGACGAAAGGAGAAATACTAGAAGACTAGGGAACGTGAAACAGAGAGAGGAAGGGAAAGCAAAATGTAATTCGAGGAAAATATAAAAAGAAAAAAATAAAGAAGTTGAAACGAAAATAACACAAACAGAGTGGAAAATTAAATAAAAATAGGAGAAATCGATTTTGGGGAAGAACTCAAGAAAGGGTAAAAACAGAAAACAATCCAAAGTTGGATCAAAGAAAGACGTTCAAAGAGAATTAAGCAATCCCAAAGAGAGACAGATACAGAGATAGAGAAACAGAAAGACAGAGAAACCATCGGTGAACTGGAAAAAGAAAAACAAACCAAAAAACAACAACAAAAAAATAAATTAGGGAAAGAAAAGATACAAGAAAAAAAAATGTCGGCCGCTTTTCATTGATTTTTTTTCTACCTTTTGTAACCCTTGGAAAAATCGGTTTCCCGGCTCTTTCAGAACAAAGAAGAACAGAATCGTTTAGCCTGGATTCCTAATTTTACTGACCAGCTCTTAATACTGTTTTCATTTCTTCTTAATCCAAACCTCACATGGAGGCCAGTCTTGAAGATGCCTGTCAAAGTGTGATATTCATTGAGTTTATTTAGGGTCTTCAATACAATGAAGAACGAATAATACAGTTACTTGTTTGTCTATTGAGTCCTTCTTTTCTTATTGTCAATCATTGATTGCTATTTAGACATTATTTGGTACATAACAATAATCAAATGGTGCGTTGAACCAAATTCATTGTCAATATCTGTGTTGGTTGTCACTATCTCACCTAGTGAGTTTGTGGTGAACCAATTGCGATATAATTGGGAGAGTGCTCAATATCTGTGATAGAGCTATTAAATAATAAGCATCATCATCATCATGTCGTGCCGCTAGCACGGATATCCCTGACCCTCTCTCGCCACTTCTCCCTATCGTTCATCGCCTCTGGCAGGTCATCAGGGTTACATCCCGTATCCTCACATAGCTGCTGTATGTATGTTCGTGCTGGTCGTCCTGCTTTTGCTTGGCCATATGCGGGGATCCATCGGAGTACATCACTTATGAGCTCGTCCCTGCTTCTCCAGCAGTGTCCTGCGTGTCTGGTTCGTCTAGCTCGTATAGTTCGTGATGGGAGGCAGGTGGCCTTATAGTTGGTGCCTTGTGGGGTGTTGCCGCCAGGACTTGTTCAAGATTGCCCGCAACATTCTTGTGTAATTGCCGTCTAGCTTCTTCTCCGCTCGGGCAGGATATGACACAAGGTCAATGTTTAAGCGGGGTTTAACAGGTTTTCCTTCTCCTAGACTAGCTGCCTCACCTAGGCTGAAGAAGCCAGTCTGTCCTACTATTTACCCCTACCTGGAGGGAGAATAATTGGATTCATACCTTTCCCAAAGGTATTAGTGTTATGTGAAATGCAAGCAGCTTTGTCCCGGATATGAACTCGTGGCGCCGTGTCCATTTCCTACGACAATACACCACGGGCACCTCCACTTGCCCTATTTCCCAACCATTCCGCTCGGGCAGGGTATGATACAAGGTCAATTTTTAAGCCGAGTTTTATAAACGACAATCATCAGGTATATAACGAAAAACAATGAAAAAAAATCGAAAAATTTGAATAATACATTCAAAAGAACGGTACAATTGTGTACAGCTCTTTGTGTGTGTATGTGTGTGTTGTGTGTAAGTGCGTGTGTTTGTGTAGGTTATATTTGCGTATTATTGTGTGTGAATGTATGAGTGATGTTTAGTATGTGTGTGTATGAACATACATGTGCTACGTGATAAATTTGAGGTTATCTCTCGGATGTTTGAGACGCGATGAGTAGCCGAAGTTACGACAGATTGACCGAGCATTTTTTTTTAAATTTGTGTCTTTATATATTCACGTGTGTGTGTGTGTGTGTGTGTGTGTGTGTGGTGATTTTAACTAAGGAACAGAATATCATCATTGCATTTCGAAAAAAATAAAGTTTTTATTTGTAAGCATACTAGGCGAGTGTAGTACGGTAGTCCAGAATAGCCAAAAATATCATGGTGATGAGATATGATATATTGAAATATGCTATAGAGTATTATGGGGTATTACAATATAACATATCTCATCTACATGACATTTAAAAGAACAATTATATTTCTAAATATTCATATTGGCATAAGTCATTTGCACTCAGTTCTATTTTACCCATAGATAAGACCCTTTCATATGCTATCACTTGCAAACAGTTAAATTTTACCCATAGATAAGACCCTTTCATATGCTATCACTTGCAAACAGTTCAGTTTTACCCATAGATAAGACCCTTTCATATGCTATCACTTGCAAACAGTTCAATTTTACCCATAGATAAGACCCTTTCATATGCTATCACTTGCAAACAGTTCAATTTTACCCATAGATAAGACCCTTTCATATGCTATCACTTGCAAACAGTTCAATTTTACCCATAGATAAGTCCCTTTCATATGCTATCACTTGCAAACAGTTAAATTTTACCCATAGATAAGACCCTTTCATATGCTATCACTTGCAAACAGTTCAATTTTACCCATAGATAAGACCCTTTCATATGCTATCACTTGCAAACAGTTCAATTTTACCCATAGATAAGTCCCTTTCATATGCTATCACTTGCAAACAGTTCAATTTTACCCATAGATAAGACCCTTTCATATGCTATCACTTGCAAACAGTTCAATTTTACCCATAGATAAGACCCTTTCATATGCTATCACTTGCAAACAGTTCAATTTTACCCATAGATAAGTCCCTTTCATATGCTATCACTTGCAAACAGTTCAATTTTACCCATAGATAAGACCCTTTCATATGCTATCACTTGCAAACAGTTCAATTTTACCCATAGATAAGACCCTTTCATATGCTATCACTTGCAAACAGTTCAATTTTACCCATAGATAAGACCCTTTCATATGCTATCACTCCAAGCCAGAGTGGACCTGGGAGCGATGGCAATGAAGGAGTACTCTGCATTCCCCAGAGCTCCAGTATTACCGGAAACTAAGCATCAGATTGTTTAGTGTCATATTCAGAGGAATCATTGGGGAGGAGGTCTTACACATCTGTAGAGATATAGTCGGTGGATACTAAAGCCCAACCGAATGGGTTATGCACGTCTGTATGTGTGCGCTTCGGTTGACGTGTATGTGTATGTGCCAGTGTGTGTGTGATTGTAAGTGTTATATTTTCGAGTTGAATAGGCAATTTTGCATTCAAATGATTTACACGAATAACGAATCAGTGGTAAATGGAAAGCATGTAATATTCAGTATAATTGTGGAAGTAAAATATGTAGAATTATAGATTTAACGAAAATAATATCTTTTTTTTAGATCTGAAGTTTTCATATATATATATATATATATATATATTGATGTATATATATATATATATATATATATATATTGATGTATATATATATATATATATATATATATATATTGATGTATATATATATATATATATATATTGATGTATATATATATATATATCATTATTATCATCATCAGCATCATCACTTCGTGCCGCTTGCACGGACTTCCCTGACCCTCTCTTGCCATTTGTGTCTATCATCCATTGCTTCCATTAGGTCTTCCAGGCTACATCTTGCATCCGTACAGAGCTGCTGAAGATAAGTTCTAGCTAGTCGTCCAACACTTGGTCGTCGGTGAAGTGGTCCATTGGAGAACTCTGCTTATAAGTACGTCCTGACATTTTAAGCAGTATGCTGCATGTTACGTTCCTCTAATGCGGATGTTTTTTGAGATGGGTGGTAGGTGGCCGCTCAGCTGTTGTTTTGTGGGATGTTTTCTCCAGGATTTGTTCACTGTATCTTGTATCATACTTGTGCAACTGCTGTCAAGGTCCTTTTCCATGCGCTTAGTCAATGTCCATTTTGTGCATCCATATGGTAGTACTGATACGTCTGTTTGCGTTTCGTCTTGTCTAACTTCCATATGATTGATAAACAATCGATAGCTGTCCATGCATTCGCTGGTCGCCTATTGGTGCCATATTCTGTAGATGAGATATTGCTTCCGAGGTTGGTGAACTTGTCCGTTAGTTTCAGAGAACCACCGGTTAGTGTGGAGATGTCGCTTCTTTGATTTAAGCACTTGTACGCTGTTTTGTCTGCGATAACTTAGAGTCATCTGCAGAGGGAATTCGGCCTGGGTGGGTGTGACTCTCGTAGTATAAAGATTATCATCATAGTTGGACACAGAGAATCGAGTTCAAATTCTAGACAAAGTCAAGTGCATTTTTCATAGCCCTGGGGTCCGTGGGAAAGGTATGCATGCAACTATGCCGATATAGAAGGGAAGACAAGGCTCATTTACCCGGATAAGACAACTGGTCTATAAGAAGGAAAAAACTGAATTCAAACCTGTTAAACTCCGCTTTAAACATGACCTTGTGCCACATCTTGCTTGTGAAGAGGTTTAGGTAAATACGTATATATATATTTTTTCATCA
>CAUZXS010001431.1:75000-102500 GCA_963585895.1 Sepioteuthis lessoniana | reverse complement strand
AGGTTCCAGCTTGCCCACCCGAAGATGGCCCAGCCGAAGCGGGGGGCTTTTCGGCCTCGAATCTGCTATTGATTTCGATACCCCACCCGGCACGAATGCCAGACGGCCAAACAAAAGCCAGGGAAGTATGAAAGGCATATCACGAACACTATGAAACATTAAATTCCCATTAAATACACAGTGATAACTCGAGATACGAAATCAATTCGTTGCGTTGGGGATTTCGTAAGTTGCAATTTTCGTATTATGGGACAAAATTTACCTTATAAATAGCATAATTCGCTCCAGTGTAAATATTATACCCATCGGAAGGAGTATATTCATTGATAACAACATAGTCATTTACATAAATATTAAAAAATAACAACGAGAAAAAAATCAATGAAAAATATTAATAAATGTTGTAAGGAATAATTACACTTTACTTTTCAGGTCGAGTTGTTATGTTTTGACCTTCGACCCGGCCCCCCAAAAAATGCTATTCCAAGGTGATGCACCGGAAGGAAGTGACACATTCCAATGGCAGTTAGGAGAGGAAATCGCGTGGGCGGAAATTGGCTGATTAAATGGGACAAGGTAATTCCCATGGTACACTACCGAGTGATGCACCGGAAGAGAGTGACCTCTGAATTGCATGACAGTTATTTCCGCTTGATGACGATTAAAAATTCGATTTCAAGATCGAGTGGGCGTCGAACGATTATATAATTGAGTTGAGTTCGACGAGCCAGTGGCAGTAGAGTTCGAAGCCCAGGGGGGCAGTTGAGTTGAAGATCGGACGGAGTTATAGACGAAATGTGGTAGGGAAAGCCACATCAGGCCGTGAAGAGTGGGTCCTAGGCCTCCGGTTGAGCAGCCCTACAGAACAAGAAGGACACAACGTGACGGTCATAACAGCGGGGTCAAAATATTACAGTTTATATTAGATCTCTAGCTCCCTCTCACATGCAACCCTTGAACAACCCTTTCGAACCCTTGCAATAAAGTGAGAGGTATATATTTTTATAAAGAAGTCTTCCTGCGTCTTCCTTCATGCGTCGTTTATTCCTGCGTCTGATTAATTTATTGCGCCTTAATTATGGTGTCGTTATGATGCTGCATGAACATGTAGATGACTATATAACAGAGTGAAGGTGCCCAAGATGTACCATACCCATGATACGGATATGCGAAACCTACATATAATGTTCATAAAATATATAAAATAGAACATAGGAATCCCAAAACACGAAAAACACTTAAGACTTCTTAGTTCAGGTACGAAACTTTTTATTACCTTTGAGTTTAACGGTTTTTCGACATAAGGATAGAGATACACGCTCTTTCTATGCTGACTTTTCCATCTGCCCCCGCCCATCTCGTACGTCGCCAGTAGCGCGCAAATTCGTCTGGCCTCTGCGAGCTCCGAAAGTCCACCCTTCCCGTTCGGAGTCTAGATCTCAACTCAACCCAAAAATCCTCAAAACCCTCGTGCGCTTCCGGTGCGTGACGTCACCCGCACTCTCTAACCCCGTTTCCCATCTGGGCTATCGTGACATCTTTTCCTCTCCACCCGTACGCGTGAACACCTGCGTAAATGTTGCACTTAAGTAACCTATGCACTGAGCCGAAAGGTTCTCAGCCTAACTAAACCCAAAAGCATAAAACGAAATCCCTCGGCCATTATATTACAAAGAGTGGTGTGAGGTGAGATTGATGGAGGAGAAGGTGGACAAGTGTTGTATACTCATATACATACATAAACATATCAACGCAGTGAAGACGAGCGACACAGTTCTTAGAAAATATGCCTCTCATTTTATTGAAAGGTTGTGTGTGAGAGAGAGTTGGAGACCGAACAGAACTGCAACATATTGACCCCCACTCTCATGGCCATCAGCGTTGTGTCTTTCTCGTTCTCCAGAGTTGCTCAACCGGAGGCCCGGGGGCCCATCTCTCTGCTAGGTGCTGGCTTTCTCTAGTGCATCTTGTCACCAATTGGTCTGGTCCCCAAACTAACTGACTTCCTGTCTTCACCGAGTTATATAATAGTTCAGCGCCCACCGTCTCCTTGTGGGCGTCACAATTTTGCACTCATTCAACCTGTCCACGGTCAAGGCTATAATATCCTGATTATTCCTCGATGCACCTGTTATTTACATAGGTGCATTTCCGGGTCATAGGTCAATATACAATACTTTTACGTATTGCTATTGAACAAGAATAATTCAGAGTGGTGTGAGGAGAGCTTGATGGAGGAGAAGGAGGACAAGGAGGTGAACGGTGTTTTGAGGGATGGTAGATATCATACATAAGTTAACGTAACTTAATTTAAATAAATGCATAAGCTTAAATCTTTTGATTTTCGTTTTTGTATCTTGAATATTTTTTTCGTAAATGGGACGGAGATTTCTTCGAAGTTCATTTTGTATACAAAAGATTTCGTTTAATTGGGTTTATATATATATATAGTTAGGATAGGGTAGACAACGGTGTTTGCTCAGTCTTCCTTTGTGGTAATTATCAGTAAAAAGACTTCGCATTAATCAATATGTGAAATAATATATGCAATTTATGGGTCTAGTTTTAATTATAAACTGATATTTTTTCTGGTAAATATATATATATATATATATATATATATATATTCTTTAAAGAAAAAAACAAAGACCGGTTATTTTAGGATTATGAATTTATTTCCATCCTGTTTTGCGTTTCTGGTGTGAACCAAAAACACGAAGAAATATATAACAGGACTTCTATAGATCTAATGGATAAATAAAACCGAATAGAAACGGGGAAGAGAGAGTTGAAGAGTTACCTTCTCGTTTTATTGAATTTTGGTTTTTTTATTTACCTATTTATTTTATTTTCAAAATTCTTCTGTCAGTTATAATTATGGTAATTTAACTTTTTTATTAATTTAATTTTATTTTATTTATTTTTTTTTCTTGTTAAGTTCGATAAATAACTTTTATGTGCTATGTCAATGTAATGAATTTTTGTAAGGGAAATATTAATGTTTATATTAATTTCGATACTATTTACTTCGCCACCTATTTATTCCATGTGTGTATATTGGATACGTTTTTTTTCATTGTTTCACTATTTATTTCTATGTTTTCAAAAAATTATCAGTCTATAGTTTAAATTCTGTCCTATGTCTACATCTAGCTATTAATTCATATCCCTTATTTAATAACTTTTCAGGCAATTTATATATCATTATTTGTATTTTCTCTTCTAAGCACAAATTGCATCTACCGTCAAAACTATTTGGAGTATTTGATTTTTTCAAAATAGACCATTCAATCTCAGGGGTTAACCCTTTGTTTTTCAAATACCAGAATTGTTTCGATAGTGCCGTATGGTGTTTTAGGTGTTCGTGGGAGAATGTATATCTCTTCTTCCATTTCGTGGAAGACAAAACGATATAAGTTAATATATATATATATATATATATATACATATATATGTGTGAATGTGTGTTTGTGTGCGTGTGTGTGTGTCTATGTGTGTGTGTGTGTGTGTGTGTGTGTGTGTGTGTGTGTGTGTGTGTGTGTGTGTGTGTGTGTGTGTCTATGTGTGAATAGATAGTTACATATTTGGATATATGCATGTACATAGATATAAGCATACGTATGGATAGATAGATAGATAGATCAAAAGAGAGAGAAAGAAAGAGAAGTAGGAGAAAAAAAACGAAAGCAATTGATCGATAGGGTGATGAATATGATAGGACAAATATAAATTAATGTCGATAAATAGATACATACATACATTCGTAAGAAAATAGATAGATAGATACAAATGAATGGAGAATGGTGCATACATACCCAGGAAAACTGTTAGATACAGACATATATCTATGCTTACAAACACACGTGTAACGATAGATGAATGTATTCATACATAATTATATATATATATATATATATATATATATATATATATATAATTTTGAAGATAGATAAATACAGAGGCAGATAGATGCATGCATACATGCATTCATATGAATCAAAAATGGAAGATAGATATATGCACACATACCCATGAAAACAGACAGGCAAACGTACATACATACATACATACATACATACATATATATATATATACATATATATATACATACATATTAAAATAGATACATATATGATTATGAAGATACATACATATATACATACGTATATATATATATATATATATATATATATATATTAAAGTAGATACATATATGATTATGAAGATACATACATACATGCATACGTATATATATATATATATTAAAGTAGATACATATATGATTATGAAGATATATACATACATACATACGTATATATATATATATATATATTAAAGTAGATACATATATGATTATGAAGATACATACATACATACATACGTATATATATATATATATATATATATATATTAAAGTGGATACATATATGATTATGAAGATACATACATACATACGTATATATATATATATATATATATATATATATATATATATATACATATATATATATATTAAAGTAGATACATATATGATTATGAAGATACATACATACATACATACATACATACATACATATATATATATATATACATACATATTAAAGTAGATACATATATGATTATGAAGATACATACATACGTATATATATATATATATTAAAGTAGATACATATATGATTATGAAGATACATACATACGTATATATATATATATATATATATATATATATATATATATATTAAAGTAGATACATATATGATTATGAAGATACATACATACATACATACATACATATGAACATAAATACGTACGTACTAATGTGTGAATTTAGATACGTACATGGATACGTACCCATGAAAACAGAAAAAAAACAACATACATACATACAGTCGTACATCCATGCATACATACATATAAATATAGATAGATATACATAAATATGGAGATAGATAGATAGATAGATAGATAAATAAAAGGACGTGATAGATAGATAGATAGATAGATAGATAGATAGATAGATAGTAACTTCATAATATTTAACAGATCCCTGCCGTCCGTCATAATTCCACACAACCACCTTCAGCACTCGTGATAATTATACAGCAAGCCCCGTAAGCACGAGGTGCCCGTGGTGTAATCGTTATCGACGTAGGAATTGGACACGAGTTCAAATCCTGGACGAGCCTGATTGCATTTCACATAGCACTAATACCCTTGGGAAAGGTATGAATCCAATTATTCTCCCTCCAGCTATGGGTAAATAGTAGGACAGACTAGGTTCTTCAGCCTTGGTGAGGCAACTAGTCTAGGAGAAAGAATACTCTGAATTCAAACATGTTAAACTCCGCTTAAAAATTCACCTTGTGTCATAACCTGCCCGAGTGGAGGGGTTGGGTAAATATGGTAAGCACGAGTATTGCGCATGTCCTTTTTCATTGTAGGAACCAATCACAGGACTGTATTTTACTCATGCCCCGCGATTCCAAAAATCCCTCGAGCTCGGTCGTCATTCCTTTAAAAATGGACGCCTCTCTTTTTGACTTGCTGTCTTGGCCAAGTGGCCTGGGACTCATTTCGGCCGGCCATTGACCCTGATTAAGCGGATCAGGTCGGGTGAGTCTTGGTTCTGGTGACAGTCGGTCAAGGCCGTCTGACATGGATTACGAGAAGCCGGCAATCATGTCAGGCGCTCTAAAACCGGCGCTTCTTGAGCCTCAGCGAATCGTCCCCCCTTGGTTCTTCCCTTCTGCAGAGGGGTTACATTTATCGCCCGGGGCCTGAGAGACGATCTATATCCAGGCTTTGATTCCAGGAAATTTTCAAGTGAATTTAAGCATGTTTAATCAAGTTTGTAAGACGTGTTCTCGTTGTTTGTGTCACTGGAAGAAATATCACCACTTCTTCACACAAGTAACCTCAAATAATTCACCAATTCTACTGCAGATCCACAGAGTCTGAAGCAAATGTTACACCGGAGGGACTCTCTCCTTACCTGATGGATTGGATCAACAAGTAGAATTTGATGTTTGTTCACCATCAGATGTCTCTGAAGACCAGAAAACTCACAGGTTATGTTCTTGGAGAGAAACTTTTGTAAACGGGTCGTCAGTCATGCGATTTCCGATGACTTTCCGATATAACAAGCTATTATTAAAAAAATCCGAGAAAAATACATGAGTGATATTTCTAGCTATCCACTTTCTCAGCAACATTCGAGGGGTTTCCCATCCAAGGTTGAGTTTGCTTGCTTAATGAATCCATAATCAGAATTTATTCAGCTATCATCTTCATGGATTCTCCATTCAGCTTTTCCAAATTGTCATCATCTATTTTCGTATTCACAGGGTTCCTTTTTAGGAAATCCTTAAATCTCTTTCAAGGCTTATGTTGCCGACACTTGTTAACATATTGCTGACTGTAAAAAAGTAATGGTTATCATCATAGGAAATGGACACGGCGACTCGAGTTCAAATCCTGAACGAGATTGATTGCATTTCACATAGCACTAATACCCTTAGACGAACCAGAGATGCACGACACTGCTGGAGAAGCAGGAACGAGATCATAAGTGATGTACTCCTATGGACCCCCACATATGGCCGAGTAAAAGCAGGACGACCAGCTAGAACATACACACAGCAGCTATGTGATACGGGATGTAGCCCTGAAGACCTGCCGGAGGCAATGAACGATAGGGAGAAGTGGCGAGAGAGGGTCAGGGATATCCGTGCTAGCGGCACGACATTAAATAGCCTAAAAATAATTGATTTGCCATAAAACCAACCTAGACCAAACCAAGAATATCTATATGTTCAGCGTAAAAGAAGTCTCTAATCAGTCAGTGAAAGGTTTTCCACTTGAACTTCTCAAATCAAAAACCCGACCTGAATTCTGATTTCCAAAAGAACACCAATGGTGAAACTTGTGAGTCAGTATCACAAAAATATCGAGTATAGAGAGCCAATGTATCTTTCCGTTTAAAGTCGTTATCTATTGAAGTCTCATCCGACATCATTAAAACTCTTCTTTTCTTGCCTCTCTGAAACAGCTTGAATGTTTTCATAAAAATTGGTCGGAAAGCGTCGTCCAAAATGTATCCCTGCTAAAGGTATCAAAAACTTTAGTCGAATCGAAAAAAAAACAAAAAACAAACCTCTGAGGGACACGCGGCTAAGTACACTTCTCTTGCATCTGCCGGGGGAAAAATATCGTATCGGTTGTTCCCCTGCCACATCTAAAACCATTTTGCGATTCTGAAATGTCTGCAGGCCAGATGTTTCCAATCAACCGATTCAACGAGACTCTAAAAAGACACTGCTAACTGCATCCAAAAGAGTGATCCCACGATAGTTGTCAAAAATTCCTTTTTCTCCACTACCCTTGTATAAACTTACTAATGAACCATCAATCCAATCATTTGGTAAAGAAGATCTATTACAGCACTCTGTGATGAGTTGGTTGGTTGGTTGGTTGGTTGGTTGGTTGGGTTTAATGGAATATGAACCTTTGTAGGTCATTCAACTCCAAATTCTGTCTATACATACATACATACATATTCAACCAAAAATTTCAAAACGAATATTAAGGAAGGTAGAATTTTCTATTTGCAGGGTACTCTGTGATGAGATCAAATACGGCATGGTTAACATTTTCCCTTTTTACTCTCATCGGTTGAATCGGACGACTGTCCAAATATTAGTTCGTTTTATTGTTAATTCAGTTTTGGCATGAAATGGCAATCAATCTATTTTAAATTGCAAAATTTTGTTTGTTATTTTTCAGACTGTTGTCGTCATCTTTATTGTTGATATTTGTAAAACAACGATTCGGCTGCTGTATCCTCCGGCCTTTTTCTGGTGTCCCTCGTTTATCAGGGTGTTGAAATGTTTAAAAAAATGATTTCCCAAGTTTAATCATTTCCATACCTAGATAAAAAGGGGCAACTGAAAAAGGCTGGAGGATACAGTGGCCGACACGTTTTTTTTTTTCAAATACCATCAATAAAGATGAGAACAACGATTTGAAAAATAACACGCAAAATAGTGCTCATCTAGCCTCATCTCAAAAATTCAGACAGATAATTTAAAATTGTTGTCTCACGTTGAGGACAAATCTCTAAAATATCAGCAATAATCACTGATGAATCATTATAAAAAATAGCGGAATTGCTGTAGACATCACAAGAGGACTTTTACTGATTTTTATTAGTGTTTGTTTTGACGTTTTATGCGTGAGGTCGTAGAACGATTTAAAGACTTTTTTTTTTAAAGATCTCTGAATTTCAGAAAAAAAAAATCTTTGACCACCATTCATATTTCATTATTCTCAGTTCACGTAGTAACATACATTTGGATACTATATGTTACGTCCTTGAAGAAGGCTGAACTAATAACTTATTCTTCACTCTACTTAAAACACTTTTACTTTCCGGTAATTCGTTGACAGCAGGTTCGTTATTGACAAACCAGTATTTATGTTTCCTCTCTCTAAATTCAAGTACATCTACATCAATGGGATAACCATGGTCTCTTAAGTTTTGTCATGTACCATTAAAGTCCTAACAATAATTTCATCAACTTATATTTGCACAAATATCTTTTTTTAGCTTACTGACATCGATACAAATTAGGACTTTTACTCCAAACATGAGAAACTTCATGCAAACATGGAATATAAACATTCCATGTATTAAAATGAAATATATGCCACATTCTGCATTTAGAATGCCATGTAAAACACATATGTAATATATATCACGTCTGCAGGATGTGAGGAAATAATCTATATCTCGATTATAATCTCGTCTGAGGATTTTCCTAACGGTTGAGTTTCCGAGAGAACAGTAATATCAATCTGTAATTTTTTCACAAGACCCGTTTTTTTTCTGTTCATTTTCAAGAACTATAGTATAGAATTCTAACAGTAGATTTTCAGCGTTACCTAGTCCCGTAAAATGTTTTCATATTATTTATCTCTCAGTCAAAAATGAAGTATCATTAACAGTAGTGAAAGTTAGGCGCTTGTTATTGATAGTTAGATAGAAACATACGAATATAGTTTACAGTCAGAAAGACAGACAGATAGGTAGATAGATAGATATAGAAAAACATAGAATAGAAAAGAGTGAGATAGATATATAGATAGATAAGTTTAGTTTGGTTTGTTTTTTTGGCATACCAACCATTGTATGTTATTTAATACCAAATCCATTTTTATTCAAATAAACACTTCTATTTCAAACAATTTAGCCAAACATAAGGACAGTTTTTGTTTACACACAGTTAAATGTCAAAACACTTCTATTTCAAACAGTTAACTTTAGAATGAGTACAGATTAAATATAAAATGTTTCTATTTGAACCATAGATAGGACCCTAACAATAGCTACCATTCCTGGCCAGGCCAGAGTGGACCTGAGAGGAATGGTAATGAAGGAGTAATCCACATTCCCCAAAACATTACTGAAACCTCACCATCATATTGTTTAGTGTCATATTCAGGACATTTGCAGAGATGCAGTTGGTGTATTCTGCTGCTCCAGCCGACTAGGCCGATAGATAGATAGATAGATAGATGCGTATTAGACAAGAAGGTATATAGATAGATAACGAATGGTCTGAAAAAACAAAAAAATATAGATGGAAGGCGATAATGGATGAATTGGTAATCTACGTCGACGTTAATAACAAATAACTAGAAATCGCCTCTGAATTCACAGCTGGTATTATTTTTCCTGTGTTTCCTTCTTCTCAAAATCACCGCAGACATTTCTTCAAAATCACTGATCCAGAATATCCAGTTGTTTGCAGTGTAATCATGTTGACACGTGATCAACGACCGGAACAAGAGTCCTTCCTTCCGCTAATGAGTACAACGCCTCTGAACAAGAAAACACTAGACTATTTCTTTACTATTTCTGAAGGAAGCGTGTCTTTCAGATTTTTCGTTTGTTGTCTTGTTTACCATGCACCATCTGAACTGCTTTTATTAAAGGAGTCAGTGGACCTGAAAAGATCGCCGAGGGTAGTAGAAATCGTCTTCCGGTTTCACTCTTTGCATATAGTCACAGGCTCACTTTTATTTATTTTTTTTATTTAAGGAAAATATTTTTAAATAGTTGTGTAACAAATAGTCTTGAAATGAAAATACTGAAAAACAAATACACTCTCGATGAACAAAAGCATAGAATGTAAATGAAAAAAAAAAATTATAAATTATGACCGAGCCACTAACAACTAGCAGAAGAATCAGTCTATATATATATATACAAACACTCACAAACACACACACAAACACACACACGCAAACACACACGAACACACACACACACACACACACACACACACATATATATATATATATATATATCATCATGTCGAGCCTCTAGCACGGATATCCCTGACACTCTCTCGCCACTTTTGCCGATCGTTCATCGCCTCTGGCAAGTCTTTATGGCTACATCCCGAATCCTCACATAGCTGCTGTATTTATATTCAAGCTGATCGTCCTGCTTTTGCTCGGCCATGTGTGGGGTCCATAGGAGTACATCACTTATGAGCTCGTCTCTGCTTCTCCAGTAGTGTCCTGCGTGTCTGGTTCGTCTAACTTGGATAGTTTTCATGATGGGAGGCAGATGGCTGTACAGTTGGTGCTTTGTGTGATGTTGCCACCAGGACTTATTCAATATTGCTCGCAACATTCTTGTGTAATTGCCGTCTAGCTTATATATATATATATATATATATATATATATATATATATATATATATATTTCAGAGGAAACTGGAAAAGTACGAAGACCTATGTTATGAGTGTACAAAGAATCACTGGTCAACAGACATATTTCCTCTTGGGATTGGATATCGAGGTTTTATTTCGAACTCAACCACTACATTTTTAACCAAACTCGGACTTTCACCAGCAAAGAAGTGGGAATATATAAAAAAAACCGACCCAAAACAAAGCTGTAACTGTATCTGAACGGATATGGCATTCGTACAGATTAAACACCATCCAATAAATTTTGGTAGTATTGTGAGATACTGCTGGTGCACCCTGGGTTAGTGGTAATGATGCTTTGACCCCGAAAATATGCCTGAACCCAGGGTCACCATCTGATGAAGACTTTCCTGGAAGCAAAACTTTTTTTTTTCGGCAGTTCTTTTATATATATATATATATATATTGGAGAATCATGCTAATCTTTTTTCATTTGTTTGCTGGTTTTCATCAAAGAAATAGACGCCTACCTTATAGTAGAGTCTCCTGACTAAACAATTTGAACCTGGCTGTTGACCTGTAAAATTCTTCAGCCCAGCATCTGGTGAGGTTTGCCGGCGACACAATTTTGCATTCATCTACCTTATTTTACATCTACCATACTGCATCCCATGGCTTCTATTGATATATTCACTGACAATTTTCTATTAAATTTGTTAAGTTTTAACCTAGTAAAAGTTCAACTATTTACTATTTTTTAACATGATTGGTTTATTTTCATTAGCAGTTGAAACTTTCTTTAATTGTTCAGACCAAGAGTAATTAAGTATTATCAGTTTATGTCAAAATGCCCTGAGTTTCACGCATGTTACATTATTTATATCTTACATATGTGCTACTGGTTAGTGGCTTTAAACAAAACTCTGTTGGTCCACTAGCAAGAGCTAAATTACAACAGCTCTGCGAAGACAAATAATGATATTTGGAAGACCTGTCAAGAGTGATGCTAAAAACGGTTGGCTGGGAAGATGAGTCAGGGAAATCCATGCTAGCAGCACGATTTAATGAAGATGATGATATACATAATATATAGGTGCCCGTGGTGTTATCGTCGTAGGAAATGAACATGGTGACACGAATTCAAATCCTGGACGAGACTGATTGCATTTCACCTAGCACTCATACCCTTGGGAAAGGTATGAATCCAATTATTCTCCCTCCAGCTATGGGTAAATAGTAGGACAGAATAGGTTCTTCTGCCTTGGTTAGCAACTAGTCTAGGAGAAGGAAAACTGTGAATTCAAACCTGTAAAACTCCGCTTAAAAATTGACCTTGTGTCATATCCTGCCCGAGCGGAGGGGTTGGTAAATAGGATGATATATATAATAAAATGGATCTGAATCTGACGGTATGAAAATGTCAGCTGTAAAGTTGGCGACTGTAGTCGTGGGGAACCGAAGGATCCCTTTTTAATAGCTACTACACTGAGGTGTTGGGAAGGGCGCTACTCCTTTTCTTGGATAGCCCAAACTAACCATTACCTTATAATGCTGAATGTTAAGGAAGGAGGCATCAAGTACTATTTTTGAGTCTTTGGTATGACTCAGCCTGGGATTGAATCCTGGTCTCCTGGACCTTTGGCGAACACTCTAACCATATCAACATTAAACTTTTCGGTTTTTTAAACATTTAACCTTCATCAGGGCGTTTGAATACGTGATGTTGTATCTTCTGAATTTTATTTTAATTGAATTTTATATTTCTTGAATGAAACAAAAAAATGATGATTTGTGGAATATTTAAAAAGAAGTCTATCTGAACAGAATGAAATGATGTGAACATAGATAGATAGATAGATAGATAGATCTAATAGGGTTTATGAAAGGAATGCGCTACGTTCTTAATGAAAATTTCGAAAAATAATTACATCACATAATTTGAAAAAGAACACTACTAACGGAAATAGAATGTATAAAAATTTCTCATTTTTTGTTTTATTTAAAAGATGAGAAATTTAATTTTAAAAATTTCAGAAGATTTAACATGACATTTTCAAACGACCTGACGGATGTTTAATGCTTAAAAAACCGAAACGTTAACGTCTGCAAATAATTCAACAATAAATAAAATCGTCCTTTGAAGACCATTGTATTTTTTCACGTGTGGCATTTTTTCATGCACGCAACATGATAATAATGGGTAGAGGGTTTATATAGGTATCTCTGCTGGGAATTGGAAACAATGACTTTATAACCAGAGACATTTTTTTCTCCAATCCATTACTCAGAAACCAAACCAATCTTTCTAGATATTTTGGAACTTTAAGGATCCGGAGCTGCCTCCACCCAAATAAAGTCGAAAATAGTTTGGCAGTTTTCAGTCGTGAATAGCTTCAATGACAGATGTAACTTGCGTATCGATAAACAAATCAGTATAATTAATTTTAAAGGCGGCAGGCAACTGCATAATGAACGAAACGAACTTATGTTTAAATGTAGGTATAAAAGTAAACTGAAGTTATCTTGATTGGGGGCCACCGAGGCCTCTCTTCTGGATAAATCATAATTATTAACCAATGATTATTATTAGTTATTTAAAATTCAGTGACTATGTGCAAACAAACGACTTTTATTAAACAGAAATAATAACTTGAAACGATATGATTATTAGTATTAGATAGGAATACTTGAAACCTTATAATTATTAGTATTAGATAGGAATACTTGAAACTATATAATTTTTAGTATTAGATATGAATACTTGAAACCATATAATTATTAGTATTAGATACAAATACTTGAAACCATAGAAAAGCGAGCAAATTATTTGTATTAACAAACAACTACACAAAAAATGTTGAGATGAACGTACAATAAACGCAAAATCTTTACCTGTAGGTATGAATAAACCTTCAAGGGGTTGATACGCCATTAAAATCTCATTTCGGTCGATTGGTTGGATTTTATGGCATATCAACCTTTGTAGGTTATTTAACGTCAAATCCATTTTTATGTAAATAATCAGTTCTATTTCAAACAATTGAGTTTAGCGTAAGCACAGAGTGTAATTGTAAGTACAGTTTAATTGTGAAAAACATTTCTATTTCGAGCTATTCAGTTTAGTCAAACAGTTCGAATTCAGTTTAATATGAGCACAGATTTTGTTTTCACACAGTTAAATGTCAAAACAGTTCTATGTTAAACAATTCAGTTTTGTGCAAATACAGTTTCAATGTCAAAAAACAGTTCTATTTGAAATAATTCAGTTTAGCATAAACATGCAGTTTAAATATAAGTACGGTTTAATAGTCAAAAACATTTCTTATTCAAGCTATGTAGTTTAATCAAACAATTCAGTGTAATATAAGTATGCTGTTAGTTCTATTTAACCTATTGATAGGGCCCTTATCAGGTACTACCAATCCGGGCCAGAGTGGAACTGAGAGCAATGACAATGAAGGAGTACTCCGCATTCCCCAAAGCTCCAGCATTGCTGGAACCTCACCATCAGATTATTTAGTGTCATATCCAGGACACTCTTGGTAGGGTCTTACCCCTCTGCAGAGTTGCAGTTGGTGTATTCTACAGTCCCGGACGACTGGGCAATCATTTCGGTTGAAAGAAAAAAAAAGGTTATTTCAAAAGTGGAATTGCTTGATTTTTTAAAATTTGTTTGTTATCTTTTTATTTCTTTATTTTATCTACATATCCAGCATCTCGATCTTGATTCTATGCCCTAATTTTCGCATGATTTTACCTCATACCCAGAAATATATAGCATTTAAATAGAATATAACTCATTGGTCATGGGAGTAATTTCATTATTCTACGATGAAACATTTTAATTTATTTTTATAAATACGATATTGATTTAATTTTTTTTTAACAAGAATATTGATTTCATTTTTTAACAAGAATATTGATTTTGGATCATTTTTATTGGAAATAATATTTGTTTCAGTAATTACAAGTATTATATCACGAGACGATTGATGTACAGGAGATTCTTGTAACTTAAGATATTAATTCGCAATTAGGGTTTTTTAATTTCTGGAGTTGTTAATTCCCTTTGGCCATTTTTGGATTAATTAAAGGCACCTGATAGTTGCCGAATTTTTTAAAGAGGATGATGTTGGCCCCATTAACAGAGGTATTTAACATATGTAAAAGAAATAAACGGGAAAATATATGAAGATAATAGTTTAGTTTACAAGCTTACATCATTCATAAAATTCCACCTACTATGAAAAATTTAGCATATGATCAGAATAGAATGGGTCAATTGACAGGAACACCCTTTTTCTGATTTCTTAATTTTTCATAAACTTTATTGTTTTAACCCCTTTACTTTCGGCTAAGTATTTAAATTTAAATAGTTTTTTTCTTTCTTCATTTTTTATTTATTTATACGTATATGCAGACTGTAATCCATATTTGCTGTTTTTTAACCTCAAATTAAATGTGTGAAGTCATCTGATGAAACGAAGAGTATAATGATATACTTTACTGAAATAAATTTATAATGACAATTTAACCAGGTCTGATTTTTCCTCTAATTGTATTTTGCCCAGTCGGCTGAGGCTGTAGAATACACTGACTGCACCTCTGCAGAGGGGTAAGACCCCCTCTTACTAGTGTCCAGTATATGACACTAAACAATCTGATGGTGAGGTTCCATTAATGCTGGAGCTTTGGGGAATGTGGAGTAACCCTTCATTGCCATCGTTCCCAGGTCCACTCTGGCCTGGAGTGGTAGCACATGATAGGGCCCTATCTATGGGTTAAATAGAACTAACGGCATACTTATGCTAAACTTAATTGTTTGAGTAAACTGAATAGCTTGAAATAGAAAGGATTTTGACTTTTAAACCGTACTTACATTTGAACTGCGTGCTTGTGCTTAACTGAATTGTTTGAAATAGAACTGTTTTTTGACATTGAAACTGTATTTACACTTAATTGAATTGTTACATATAACTGCAACTGTTTTTTGACATTGAAACTGTATTTACACTAAACTAAATTGTTTAACATAGAACTGTTCTGACATATAACTGTGAGTAAACAAAATCTGTACTTTTACAAAACTGAATTCGCTGAAGTAGAATTGCTTGACTAAACTGAATAGCGCGAAATAAAAATGTTTTTTTACAATTAAACTGTACTTACATTTAAACTGCATGCTTTTGCTAAACTGAATTGTTATAAATTGAACTATTTTTGACACTGAAACAGTACTTACACTAAACTGAATTGTTATATATAACTGAATAGTTTGAAATAGAAATGTTTTTGACAATTAAACCGTGTACTCATGCTAAACCGAATTGTTTTAAATCGAACTGATTATTTACATAAAAATGGATTTGGCGTTAAATAACCTACAAAGGTTGATATGCAATAAAACCAAACCAAACCATTTAATTGTATTTTATATGGTCAGTAAGCGAATTTTGTTATATAAACCTGGATAGGGAATATATAACAATATTTTTTGACTGAGCACTCCCATAGGTTTATATAAAATTCCTAATATATTCTATACGCGAATAATACATACCCGTTGTCTTCGGACGCTGACTAGATATTACTGATACATATATATATATATATATATATATATATATATATATAAATTTCACCGGGTCATCAGGATAATTATAATATACTGACAAAGAACTAGTTTATCAATGTTTAAGAAATTAAAAAGAATCTAGGTTCAGATTCGATATTAAAATGGAAGATCAATAAAAATGTAAATAAAAGGCACGTGATAAATATTGCTAATCATTGTTGGAGGAAAAACTTGTCATAGCCTCCTACAATAATCCTAATGAATTTGGTGACCAATGGTCAGGGACACTTTATGTTTGCAAGCAGGTAAAATATAATATCTTTTATTTTCATTTTTTTTTTTTCCGTTTTTTAGGCTAGTTTTTTTTTCTTTCTGGTTGCCTTTTAATCAATAAAATATAGTTTGGTCCAACAATTCAATCATTAAAATTATTCTGATGATCAGCTTCGGTGAAACCAAAGTAGATTTCTTCTGACTTTGTAGGTATTCCTATATCGCTCAAGTTAGTGTACTAAGGACTTTTTCGATTAGTTGAAAGAATTTTGTCTTTTTTTTTATTTTGGCTAGGCATGCGTTATAGGTTGATCATTTTCAAACATTACGTAAGTTTTCAATCTTATCTTTTTTATGGAATTTTCTCCCATGTATAGGTTGGTGTAATATTTTTTTTATTTGCAAATTGTATCATCAGGTTTGTTTCTCACCTTCAAAACTATAGAGCAAATAAAGAATGAAATAATCTCTCTCTCTCTCTCTATATATATATATATATATAGTATTATTCGGTCTAGTTAAACCAGAGTTGGGAGTAATTCCTTCAGGACAAGAAAATCATTCAGGAGCTAAACATTTAAATTTTCCTGGTGGAGAGCTCAATGTAATTTTTTACAGAGCAATATTTTTTTTTATCCATTGGATCTGAACTAGTCCTGTTATATTTTTCTTCGTATTTTTGGTTCACACCAGAAATTGAAAAACAGGATGGAAATAAATTTATAATCCTAAAATAACCGGTCTTTGGTTTTTCTTTAAAGATATATATATATATATATATGTGTGTGTGTGTGTGTGTGTGTGTGTGTGTGTGTGTGTGTGTGTGTGTGAGTGTGTGTGTGTGTGTGTGTGTACAAGGGTGATGTAGACGTTTAGCAATATTTGCTAGTTTCCGAAATAAATTTTCGGAACTGGTGAAGTCGAACGAATACTATTCTAAAATATATAGTCTACATTTAAGTTCTTTGGATTATTACTTATTTTGATCAATGAATCATTGTCTAAGCTCACAACACTTTAACAGTCTATAAGGAATGGAAGATTTAGTGAAGATACCCTTTGACTCAAAGGACTGTATGCGTTATAAAGTAGAATCAAAGAACTAGCAGAAATATGGCCTCAGACGGTGCAAGACAAGAACTTTTGAATGTTAGCTCGGTATTTTTTTTACATAAAACATAAATCAAATAATTTACCTAAATATCGCAGAATAATTTACTAATATTTAAGAACATTACTCTGTTCCCTTGATTACTTCACTTTACCCTTGATCCGTACCTTATAATGCTGAGTGTTAAGCAAGGTGGTATCAAGTCACACACACACACATACACACGTATACGTACATATATATATATATATATATATATATATATATATATATATATATATATATATTGGCAGCATTTCTTCATTGATACAGATTTCGTTGAATATAATAGACATTTTCAGACTACATATTTTCTTGTTGATCCTTTCATATTGCCGTATTGATTTTATAGTATTCGGCGGTAATTGATTAAAATAATAATCAGAAACTACAGATTCTTGAAGCACTAAATATCAGAAACATGCAACCCAAACTTGACAGAATTAATTTTCAAATCAGTGCTAACGTACTTAAAAATCTTTAGCTACTGACACTATTTATGGAACAATTTTAAAAGTAAACGCTACTCCCTGCAACAGACCTGATGTTCTTCTTGTTACAAAGTAGTAATGTACATACAAAAGTTACATCACTTTTGTAACACATCCTCCCCTGATGATGGCCAAAAGTCGGGCAGAAAGTTCTTGGGAAATACACAATCATGGAGAATATATCAACCAATTCCCGCCGAATCAATAAAATCAATATGGCAATATGAAAGGATCAACAAGATAATATGTAAACAGGAAATGTCAATTATATACAACGAAATTTGTATATATATATATATATATATATATATATATATATATATATATATATATATATATATTATCATTGAACATTATAGTTATTTTTTTCTCGACAAAATTTTTTGTTAATCTTTCAGAGTTTCCGTATCGATTTTATGAAATCCGGTGGGAAATGGTTGATAAACCTTCTGTAATTCATTATTCCCCAAGTATTTTCTGATCGATCTTGGGCCATCATCAGGGGTGGGGGTATTGCAAAAATGATGTAACTTTTACATGTACATTACTACTTTGCAAAAATGAGCGTTTATATTGGTGTACCGTTTATTTTTGAAAATTTGTTTCTATAATTAGAATCAGTAGCTAAAGATTTAGACAAAAATTTCTGTAATGTTCAATGAAATATGTATCAATGAAGAAATGCTGCCCAAATATATATATATATATATATATATATATCATTGAACATTATTAAACACCCGTATATATATATATATATAAGTAAATAAACGTTGACGACCGTAATCGAAGGTGACCCGAAGGCTTCCTTTTTAATAGCTACTACACCAAGGTGTCTGGGGTGGGGGCTACTCCGTTCCCTTGGTTGATCTATTTTACTCTTGATCCTTACTGTATAATGCTGAGTGTTAAGTAAGGCGTCATCAAGAACCATTTTTTGAGTCTTTGGAATGACTCGATATATATATATATATATATATATATATATATATATATATATATATATATATTTGGGCAGCATTTCTTCATTGATACATACTTCATGTGTGTATGTGTGTATTGGCTGAAAATTCATCGGCTGACCAAGATATTCTCACGGTATTTGTTGAAAAAGAGGTTTATTTTCCAACATAATCTTCATTGTGGTATTCACACTTATATCGGTGATGCAGCACTTGAAAAAAAAACGGTAATAAACAGGTGACATGACGTCATCATTGAAATTGTCATATGATTAGTTTTTGAGCCAATCAACGCTCACACACACACACACACACATATATATATATATATATATATATACTCTTTTCCAACTTTTTTTCCCTTCTCGTTGATGATGCTTGCTTATGATTTTTCTGAGAAGGTGTTAATTTTTTCCTCCAAGATTTCTTTCCTGATTTCGTAGATCTATTCCTTCTGTAGTTTCCCTTCGGCTTTTTAATTATCAGCCCATGATATTTTTCAATACCAAATTCCTTTCCTATACCCAGGCTGTATACTTGTAAAGTTTTTATAAGGGTTGAAAGTTATTTTTGTTTTTGGCAAATGTCTTGATATAATCTAAATCCATTAGGGGGTTTATCTTCACTTGTAATTTTCTCAGTTTCTCGATCCCAATGCACCTTTTAAGAATAAGAATATAATTGAGTCGCATTATTGCTTTATCAAATAGCAATGGTGAGAGTCTCTCTCGAAGATCCTATTTACCAACCCCTCCGCTCCAGTAGGATATGACACATGGTCAATTTTTAAGCGGAGTTTAACAGGTTTGAATTCAGAGTTTTCCTTCTCTTAGACTAGTTGCTTCACCAAGGCTGAAGAACCTAGTCCGTCCTACTATTTTACCCATAGCTGGAGGGAGAATAATTGGATTCATACTCGAAGATACCTCTTTATATTTTCACATCTGTTACGGATCGTTTTTCTGCTGTTAATTCCACAATCCATTTTTCAATGGCTTTCAAGATAAAGTTTATGACATTATCGAATATTTTAGGTTTGGTTTGGTTTCTTTGTTTAATGGCATATCAATTCTTTTTGAATATTTTTGACATTTTCAGACAATCTTTTCTCAGTTCACAAGAACCATATGAGGCTTTATTTGTAACCAATCCATTCCCAGGCTACTTTTTCCAGTTTGGGGTGCTTTGGGTAGTGTAATGGTTAGCAAGCTTGGCTAGCAAACCTGCAAGAGTGAATTCGAGTCTCACTGAGTACCCCATTTATTCGACCCTTTACCACATCTAAGCAAAAAGCTTTACAAATTATAATATTTTTCTTGTTTTTACCGACCTGGGGATGTATTAATGTATATATTGTTGATCATTTGTTTAGCTTATTCCCTTTTTTTCAGGAAATAAGCTGCAGTATTTTCATATTTAAATGTCATCCACATCATAGGTAAACATGTAATCGGTATGTTGCTGATAGAGATGGTTCTTTTATTATTTGACGCTTTGCAAATTTTTCACACCAGCTTTGGCTTATGATGCTTCACTGGAGTTTGAGTGAAAGCAAGTCTTCTCAAGTCTCCAGGACTCTACTCAGTATTCTGGTCGATAATATTATTGTTTTACTCTTTGATAGTTTTTCACACCAGCTTTGGCTTATGATGTTTCACTGGATTCTAAGTGACAGCAAGTCTTCTCAGGTCTCCAGGACTCGTCTTAGTATTCTGGTCGATAATATTATTATTATACTCTTTGCTAGTTTTTCACACCAGCTTTGGCTAATGATGTTTCACTGGAGTTTGAGTGACAGCAAGTCTTCTCAGGTCTTCAGGACTCTTCTCAGTATTCTGGTCGATAATATAATTATTTTACTCTTTGCTAGCTTTTCACACCAGCTTTGGCTAAAAATGTTTCACGGAAGTCCGAGTTTCAGCAAATCTTTTCAGGTCTTTGTGAGTTTTTCGCATCAGTGCCAGTTGGTTTAGAGAAGGAACGAGGGACAACAAGACTCTTCGGGTTTCCTGGACTCTTCTCAGTATTCAAGTCAATCTTAACAATGCTGCACATGGGAAGTTCTTGATTCTTCCCGTTCTTGACAGTTCCTCCAATCTTTTTTCCTTGCCTTTTAGGACGGTCCCAAGCCCACCAGTCAGAATCGATATCATCTTCATGTTCATGTTTCAGATAATTTTTTTGTTGTCGTTGTTGTTAATTCTGGCAAAGTCCGGGTATCTGTCCATCATTTTGCTTTCTTTGCATTTAACTTGGTGCTCTCTTGTAACAGTAAAATACACTTGAGGTCAAGTTATTTTTAATCAATATTAGGTCTGGTCAGAATTAGATGATCTGTTTGTATTTTAAAATCTTAATGAATTTTATGCATCGCATTCTCTAAAACGGATTTAGGTTTGAGCATATACCATTTAGTAGTATGGTCAAATTTTAATTTCTTGCCCTGTTCTTTGTGGAACACCTTTTCATTCAGTCGTTCCTACTCTTGTATCTTCTTACTTTTCAACATTTACTTATAACATTATCAAACTTTTCATCCTTTTCTCCACATACTCGACACTTTATTGCTGATAAAGTCTAAATTTTATAAAGTTATCATTTTTATTATAATATGTATTGTAATAATGGTTTTGATCAGTTATACCACAAACTGAAGTTCTTCTGCATCGCTGTTATTTTAGAAGTTGATATGATCTTTTCATTTAAAAAAAAAAATTTTTTACAGTTTTTGTTTATCCGGAAGTTGGTCGGAAGAGTATATTTTAAGGTAAGATAACCTTTCCTTTAAAATCCTTATTTCATTTACTGTAAATAAAGACACATTTCTTTCCCTTTCTTCGTATCTTTCTTTGTTTCTTGTAGAATTAAACCAATCAGAATGACCTTAGGTATATTATTTCTCTACAATCAAAAATAAAATAATATAACGCGATGATTCTTCTCAGCCCAGAGGAATTATAATCAACTTGAGAATTTTTCGCCCTATTACCTTGGGACCTTCATTTAAATATTGTGCTCACAGTAAAGCTTTCCTAAAATCACAGAAATTAGTTCTTCACTCAATGATATATTCTCTTGGGTTCTTTTGATATAACGAGAAAATTTGTTCGAGTTCGCAAAATCAAGTAACAAAATGAAACATCTACAACTTATCCACTCAGTTTCTTGCTGTTTTAATCAGATCATTAGAGCATTTTAGAGTTTGGACCAGATGTTGTAATAAAGTATTCTTAAATGTACGCCACGGTTCTCCCAAAACAAAATATTAACGGTCTACGATTGCTTCAAGTGAATTCTCTAATGGGAACTACAAAAAGATTTAAACAGCTTCGTATTGATATACCATTGCAGTCATGGTTAATTCCCGATAGGAAGAGAATATCTGTTGTCCCTATCAAGAGAAAAAACGTTTAAGTTATTCAATCAATACAGGATTGTGCCATAAAATGTGTCTGCTGGAGGTGACCGTGGTGTAATTGTTATCGTCGTAGGAAATGGACACGGCGACACGAATTCAAATCCTGGACGAGACTGATTGCATTTCACATAGCACTAATACCCTTGGGAAAGGTATGAATCCAATTATTCTCCCTCCAGCTATGGGTAAATAGTTGGGCAGACAAGATTCTTCAGCCTTGGTGAGACAACTAGCCAAGGAGAAGGAAAACTCTGAATTCAAACCTGTTAAACTCCGCTTAAAAATCACCTTGTGTCATATCCTGTTTTTTTTTTTTTTTTACTGGATTCAGAGTCAGAACAAGTCTCCTCACCTTTCCAGGATTTTCACAGTATTCTGTTCAATCTTAACAATTTAATAGTTTGAAGGATCTCGCTTTGTCCTCCGATTTCTAACTCTTCCAGCTCCATTACCAAGCTTTTACTGATCGTTGGAAGCGTGCCAATTGCAATTATCATCACCGACACCTTCATGTTCCATGTTAATATTTTTTACTCCTCTTAGAGTTTTTCACACCTGCGTGAGCAGATGGTTTTTTTTACTGGAGTCTGAATGACAGCAAGTCACCTCAAGCCTCTAGGATTCTTTACAAAATTCTGGCTGATCTCAGCAATACCGTAGTTTGGATGGTCTCCACCTGACCTCTTATTCCCGAGTCTTCTAGTCCCTGTACCAACCTTTGGTGACTGTACCAAGTGAGCCAATTACAAATGGTATCACCGTCACTTTTATTTTCCTTAGTTTTTCCAGTTCTCTAGCAAAGTCTTGTTATTCATCTCTCTTTTCGCTTTCCTCTAGTTTAAACTTGTGTTTAGCCAGAACGGCAAAGTCTACTATTCGGCAGGTTCTCTTTTTTTTTTCTTTTTTTTTTTTTGACAATCTCTAAGTCTGTTCATCTGGCCAAGATTAAACGGTCTGTTTGCATCTCAAAACCCAAAGAATCTGGAGCGTGTCATTTTCTAAGAGGGATTCTGGGTTGTACATATATCATTTGTTCGTATCGTCCAATTTAAACTTTTGCACAATTTTCTGGGGATCACCTTCCCCAATCAAGTCTATTATCATAGTTATTATGAATTACTTGCCTTTGAATTATTTGTGTTAGATAGGAATACGTGAAACAAACAACTGACAGCAAATTAAATGTATTTGATAGGAATACTTGACGTATTTAAATAAATAAGTACATAGTCTAACTTATATAACCCCGAGACTCTACTTCAAAATATCTGATTCAAAACAAACATGCTTGTCTTTGGTATTTATAAACGTCATCGAGCTTTTAACGTGTATCACATCAGGTGGTATATACAATATGTATAATAAAAATAGGATACAAACATAAACAACAGACTGACATTTATTTCAGTGTTCGCCAATGGCCCGGGAGAACGTACTTCAATCTCAAGTCAAGTCATACCAAAGACTCAAAAATAGGACTTGATATCTCATTGCTTAAAACTCAGCAATATAAGGTACGTAGCAAGGGTAAAGTGGAGCAATCAAGGGAATGGAGTTGCATCTTCCCGAACTCCTCGGTATTGCTGCTATGGAAAAAGGAGCTTTTGGTCACCATTACCTAGTATCGCCCAATTTACTTTATATGTATATATATATATATATAATAAGTATATGTATAAATAAATTCTGATAGAACGAAACAGATATGTCTAGCCACACTTATGAGTTCTGATAGAACGAAACAGATCTCCAGCCGTTTAGTTAGCGTCCAGGTAGTGCATCCATACAGCAGTATCGATACGATCGCTGCCTGGGACTGATAAAATGAAACTCAGTTTCTTCCAAATATATATATATATATATATATATATACATATAAAATGAAACGCGATTTCTTCCAAATATATATATATATTTGGAAGAAACTGCGTTTCATTTTATGCTGTATGGTTGCACTAATTGGACGCTAACTAAACGGCTGGAGAAGAAGCTAGCCGACAATTACAAAAGAATATTGTGGGTAATATTGAACAAGTCCTGGCGGCAACACCCCACAAGGCCCCAACTATACGGCCACCTGCCTCCCATCACGAAAACTACCCAAGTTAGACATATATATATATATATATATATATATTTGGAAGGAACTGCGTTTCATTTTATCAGTCCCAGGCAGCGGTCCTATCGATACTGCTATATATATATATATATATATATATATGCTCACGATTTGAAAAAGCCTGTTTTTTTCAAAAAATTAATGATCTAATTAAAACTATCTCATTGATGTAATGATTAGCACGCTAGATTAGCACACCCCTGTTTGTGAGACTCACTTGGTGTTTTATATTTCTATCTTTGTTTCACAACTAAGCTAAGCTTAGTAAATAACTTATCCTCATCATACTGTAAACCTCTGGTAAATAGACGAAGTGCTCAAGCGTAAGAAGCAGTTTCTGATGTGCCCCGTAGTTTCAACTGCGGCATTTGATGGAACCATTTAACTTGATGGAAAAAATATATTACTCTCAAGTAGTTAATAATGCCCATTGAAAGAGAATTCACCGAAATATCCATTGAAACGATTTGTAGACTTTATATTCTCATCTACTGTCGTTATGATTTGGTTTGGTTTGTTGGGTTTTATCGCACATCAACCTTTGTAGGTTATTTAATGCCGAATCCATTTTCATGTAAATAATTTGTTCTATTTAAAACAATTCAGTTTAGCACAAGTATACAGTTTAATTGTCAAAAATATTTCTATTTCAAACTATTCAAGCAGTTATATGTAACAATTCAGTTAAGTGTAAATACAGTTTTAAAATCGAAAACGGTTCTATTTCAAATAATTCAGTTAAGCATACGCACGCAGTTTAAATGTTACAAAAAGTAAAGTAAAGTTAGGGACCATAGTCGAGGGCGACCCGAAGGCTCCCTTTTCGATAGCTACTACACCAAGGTGTAGGGGAGGGCGCTACTCCTTTCCCTGGATTGCTCCACTTTACCCTTGAAACGTACCTTATAATGCTGAGTGTTAAGCAAGGTGGTATCAAGTTCCATTTTTAAAGTCTTTGGTATGACTCGACCTGGGATTGAACCCAGGTCTCCTGGGATTGAACCCAGGTCTCTCGAACCATTGGCGAACACTCTAACCGCTAGGCCAATGTCCGGTTAAAATGTTAGTACGGTTTAATTATCAAAAACATTTCCATTTCAAGCTATTCAGTTTACTCAATTCAGTTTAGCATAAGTATGCTGTTAGTTCCATTTAACCCATAGATAGAACCCTTATCAGGTGCTACCACTCCGGGCCAGAGTGGACCCGGGAGCAATGGCAATAACGGGGTACTCCGCATTCCCCAAAGCTCCAGCACTGCTGGAATCTCACCATCAGATTGTTTAGTGTCATATACAGGACACTCATTGGAGTGGGGTCTTACCCTGTCGTTATGAGCTATGTCTTAAACAGAATGGTCATCAGTTTGAACACCTGCGATGATGTCAGTGATGTTTTCAAATCAGTCCAAGTCTTTTCCCATTTCTAAAAGCGCCAGATCCTAAATGATAATCAGTTAAAACTGTTGCATAGTCACAACCATGATACATATACATGCGGAAACAAAATCAAAAATAATGACAAACGAACACACTTCTTTAGAAAAATATACACACTTTATCCGAAATAGTTGCAAAAAGGGTTACGAAAGGGTTATGTGTGAGAGGTGAGTTGGAGACTAAGCAAACTGCAACATATTGAGCAGCACTTCTTTTCTTATTCTGCTGGGCTGCTCAACCGGGAGTCCTGAGGGTCCAAGCCCTTTGCTTGGAGCTGGTTCCCACTGCCTCGAACTGCAACAAACTGACTCCAACTAACTGAACTTCCTGTCGCATCGGGTTATATCATTGTTTGACATTCACCTGCTTCCTGTGAGTTTCGTATCTGCACCCAATTCAACCCATCCACAGTCAAGGTTATACCCTGATATCTTCGACCGGATGCACCTGTTCCTTGATTGACGGCTGGGTCGTAGGTCAACATGTTACAAAACATCTGCATGACTCTGAATATTTAAAACTTGCTTTCTTTATCTCGGATTATAAAATTTCACTCGATCTTAATAGACGTTAAATTCATAATAAACAAAATTATGTAAGCATTTTTGAGAACAATATGAACACACATATACACAGACACACGCACGCCTAAAGACTCAGACACACGTCCAGACGCAGAAACACGCATACAGACAGACACATGCATACAGACACAAACATACGCTTACAGACCGGCACACCGGCACACGCAAACACACGAATACAGACACACAGACAGACACACATATGCGTACTGACTGACACGCAAACACACGGACAGGCACATACGCATGCACATAGACACACACACACACACACACACACTCACATATACATATATATATATATATATTCTTGAAATATTTATATATATATATATATATATATACTTGAAATATTTTTTCGAACGAGACATAACATCACATACTAACATCGCCTGAAGATAGTTGAAAGAAAAACAAGATATCGAACCCTAAATGTTCATAAATTCTCCATATATGATTACACAAATCCAAAAAATACCTTTTTTCAGATGATATAAGTATATTATATATATATATATATATATATATATATATATATATCTTAGAGGTGATCTATATCGCTATAGATTGTCTCTCTCTATGTAGACAGTTAAGCAGTCACATTTAATTTATATTTGGGGAAATATTGGAGACTGGTGTGACTTAATATTTTTTACACCCTGTCCCTTCGATCCAATTAATTCGTTTATTCCCATTTTAAATTATTCTTTTCGACGATCTAGCCTGACAAGTGCCGGATTAAATTGCCCTCGCTGTTTTACTGTTTTAAA